>JAQFZH010000008.1:0-110207 GCA_034695485.1 Entomobrya nivalis | reverse complement strand
ATTTTCCCATTTTACCTGGGTTAATCGATTTTCCCGGGAAAATCCCGTTGCATACGTGGGCAACTCAACTAGCTCTACCGTTCTAGCATACCATTTTTGAAATCGATGATGGACCGTTTTTTATCGTATTGGAATGAAAAATATTAACTCTGCGCTTATTGCATTCATGCCGTTTTTTCGAGTGAGTGTCGATGACGCGGATGATGCGACGGCGTTTGTAGGTACGATGGTCTAGCAACACAAAAAATCAAATCACTGAAGACGAAAAAGAAGAGACACAGCTCAAGAAAGAGATAGGTGAAGTGCAACAACCCTACACAAAGTATTTCCAAAAGATTATTAGTCCCATTACGTAGTATCCTCATCGCATCACTTGCATTTATCGCCATTGCCTTTTCTTCGTTAACTGTTATTGCTTAAATATTAACATGTAATGTAGATGCATATGTGCAGAGATGCTAAACAATTGCTAAATATTATAAGTACACATTTAGTGAACTGATTTGATTAACATGCATGGAACAAAAGCAGTGATATTCTCGGGAGAGATCAAATGACAGAAAACAGACTAAAATAAACTGTCTATCTGATGCAGATGCCGGGGTGAAGATCCAATTCAAAATGCCACGCCACAATTGACGGAGATAACAAACGAAAAATGGAATCTTTAAATGAAAGAAGAAAAAAAGAGAAAAGTAATTTTTCATTTTGAGAAGGCATCACTCACTGTGTGTGGTATGGTATGTTATATGTGGATGATTTCCCACTAGACTGAAACGATAGATTTTTTTTTGGAAAAAGTTACACATTTGGAAATTTAATTGATTCCAGATAGCGACTCCTTCTCAAGTTCATTGACAGGAAATCAAAAGTCATTTTTAATGTCTCGACATACAAAAGTGGTCCGGGTCCCAGTCTAACAATTTTATACATTTTTGCAATTTGACTATATCAAAAGTTGTGGTTTAGATCAATATAAATTATAGAGCTTCTGTTTCTTCTTATCTAATACTCACCACTCGCCATATAACGGCATATGCGGTTACGGTATAGCTTTCAGCCAGCTTTATATAACGTGATCGAAACGTCATAGAACTTGAACTTCAAACACACGACAGACATGTTCACATACTTAATACAAATTTTTTGGGAGAATTCCAAAGATTTTTGAAATATTTTTTTATCCAGCCACACACATGCACACGCATTTTTACAGCATTTACATGCATACATGAGTTCATCATGGAATTATATCGAAATATATATTGATGTAAAAAAAGAGAACTGCAAAAAACTTCTTTACATTTCGTGAAAAATAAATAAAAGTAGGCGGATAAAAGGATGTCTGTCAAAAATGGGTTTATAAACTGATTAAAATTATATATACTAAAGAATGTGCATACTTTTACATTGATATAATTTTTTGAATTTATTGGCACGCTGATCGCTGGTGGAACACTTGCCCTGTTTCACATTCTATGTATTATTTTACGCACATTCCATTAAGCCTTTTGATTTAATTTTTAAGCATAAGCTGAAGAGTGAAAGTATATTTTAGTCAATGACTTCTCGTTCTCAAACTCATCAATAACTACTCATTCCGATTATATCACAAACTCGGTTCATTCCATCAATATTGAAGGTTAGATAATCTACGCATATTGTTTGTATTTTACCACTCTCTCTAGAGCAATATCAATCCACAGTTGACTATGAATAAATTTCATTTCTATGTTCAAGGCGGGCTTGAAACATCATCATCAATGATCAAGATTATGACTTAAAATGCGGAAGAAAAGGAAAGAACTCCCCGTATTCTTTAAGTTTACATTTTATTACTGTGTACTGTGAGTACTGAACTTACTTGCAGTGTATTTTTTAGTCCTGTTAAAGTTTTATTGGAAACTCGTAAGTCGTGCGTGAAATGGATGAGATGGAGATAGATGGGTTGGGGATAGAATGGGATCAGATGAAATAATATTTAGTTCATTTTCGTTTTTTGAAGAAAAAATAGAGAAACTGTTCCTTTTACATTTCTTCTCCCAAAGTCAATATGTACACAGGCTTTTGTTAAGGTTTTGATGGGGTGGTGGCAGATTAAGAAAAAACGGAAACTCCAGCCAAAATAAGCAATGAAAAATGTGCGTACAGAGACGGTATAACATAACATATGTATTTTCAAATTCCAATCACTTTAAAACGTGTGAGAAAATATGGAATGATGCGTGTAAATCATCTATCAGCTATTTGAAATGAGTAAATCTTGTTAAAAAACGAGATCTTATAATTCGCTTATAATATAATGATATGTATTGAAAATTGAAGAATGTTTTTTCCCTGTTGATCATTGACCCGAACTGAAGAAGAGAAATATTACTGGGTATGAAATGAATGAAGGAATCTTTTATGGATAAATTTTCAGAGCCAGTGGAAGAGCGGGTTGGGCTCATACTCCTCCGCTTCGTCGACATCATCACTTTCTTCCACCACTGGAGTTGGATCCTCCACAGCATCAAAATATTCTAGTGGTCTAGGTTTAAAATCTCTTGATACTACTAGATCTCCAAGTAGAGTGAGTAATCAAAATCAAACCAATTAAAAACTATTCAATTAAAGTATATTAATCAGAAGGTTGTTATTCTAATTTGTCTTATCTTGCCCCATTTTTTCTAGGAATCCAGCTATAGTTCAAGTCTGTCATCCGACAGGTCCATTACCCCCACAAACAGATATTCCTCTATTTCTTCACGTGCAAAGGATACAAGTTCTAGTGGGATATCTTCATATGGCGCTGGGAAATCTAGTTTGGGCACCACTTCCTCATCTTATACCAAGGACAAACCTTCCAGTATGTCCAGTAGTTATGGGTTGGGGGCTAGTTCGCATGTGAGTGGTCTCACTTCAAGATTTGGTTCCACGCTGGGTTCATCAACCTCAAATAACACTCATGGTTCAAGTAGCACTCATGAGTCGTCTAGCGGTACAAGTGGAGGCCTATCGTCGTCCAGCTATCGTCCTTCTGGAACCTCAGGATACATACGTTCAGCGGCGGCTCGGGATAGGGAATCTGCATATTCCAAAGGTTCTTCCGCTGCTACCGCCACCACTCCTATTGCGGAAGAGGCTAGTACCACCACTAATTCCACAAAAAGATTTTCAGGGGGAACGGGTACAGGAGTTTCTTCAAATACTACCGGGTCATCAACAAGCTCGACTAATCAAAATGGAATCGGAGGAGGCGATGCGAATTCATCCAATTCTTCAGCCAATGCAACTGGAGGTGTCAATTCTTCAGCAGGAGCCAATTCTGGCACATCGTCTACATCAACTACTTCCGGTGGAATATCTTCAGGAACCGGAAGTGGCTTGAGTTCGTATAAAGCTTACACCCCAAGAACACTACTGTCCTCTGATATGAAACCTATCACGTCTCCAACCACCCCCTCAAGTTCTCTAAGAACTACTGCAAGATTTGGCCTCAAAACTGGTCCTTCCCACACTCATTACAGTGTATCTCTACCAACTGCTAGTACACTGAAAGCAGCCGCAATGCTTACCGACGAAGCGAAAAAACATTTAAGCAAAACCCAATATCAAAGGGAAAAAGAGGATAAGAAACAGCATAAGGAAATTGAGGAGACAACATCATGGCACAGTCGAGGCACATGTACAATTCTAGATTCCCAAGATACCGACGCCGAAGAAGATGAAGAAGAGGATGATGACAGTGATGAAAATACAGGGACCTTGAAAGCCAACGAAATTTCAAATGATGAAGAACCATCCTTCATACCGCGAATATTTAGCGTTCGATATGACGGTGTACTCAAACACAGGTCAGTTCAAACTGATGAAGAGCCCAAGAGCAAATACGCTGGTCTCACGGCGATCCCACGACCTCCACTAACGATGAACTTTAGTAGCCCATTTACTGCCGTTATGAGTCGGTTTAATGCAGAGAAAACTGCGAAGGCGAGCAACAGTGAAAGTACCACAACAGGAGGAGGGAGCAATGCCAGTATTCTAATGCGACGCGGAAGTTTAAAGAAGACCACTAATAGTAGTAATGACAGCAAAACAAGCAGTAATGCGACAACAATAGGCTCATCTAATTCAAGTGGTATTACTGACCAGTTGTCACGATCGCCTCTTAGTCGACAAACTTCGCCTGCAAGCAGAAGGAACAGCATTAGTAAGCCATCATCGTCCTCATCAATAGCCACAACAGAGCAGGTAACCACAACAAAGAAGCTTTCAGCACCAACAACAAAAGGATCCAGTCCCCCTGCTGCAAATACGACAACGACAACGTTGAACGCAGGTGGTTTGGTTGTGAACTTGGCTAACAAGGAATTGGTTCGCAAATCAAGTCTCAATGTCGGGGAAACCGCAAAAGAAAGGAAGCAGGAAGTTGATGATAATGAGAATAGTGAGCAAAGTAGTGTTGAGAGCAATACCACACGATCCTCGTCTTTGTCCACCACTGGCATTATAAAACGTGATTCTACAAGAAGACCCCCGACTGATCCCAACAACAAATTATCATCGTCCTCTGTCACAAATCATCTGAATAGGTCTTCAATCAGTCGCATGTCTTCACAATATAATCTCGCCAATAACACAACAAACAACGGTAGCGCTAACAGTAGTCGAGCATCATCACCAAGTCACGCTGGCACGACAGGAAATTGCAATTCGTCACCGGCCGTCGGAGGAGCACCCGCCGTTTTGAGTAGAATTAAGTCAACCAAAAATGTTCACGGGAGTAGTAATCCTTCTTTGAGAAAGCTGAGCTTGAGCTTAGAAAATTCAAATGCATCGGATTCTGACTCGTCAGTTTCACAATCAGTGGCTTCAACGTCATCAAAAGGTATTAGCACGAGTGGTGCAGCCACAACTGGTATATCGAAATTGAAAAAGAAACTGGGGACGACGATGAGGACGGGTATAACCGGTGATAGTGACACAAACAATAATAATCCTACAACCACTACAGTTACTGGTGGCCTGGTAGATAAAAGAAATTCGCCTTTAAGAAAAACTAGCGCTGCGGGAGGTACCAGCGGCGGTGGTGGAGGAACAACTTGCTCGTCAACCGCAAGTAGTCGAAGTACTAGTGTTGAAAGGAGCAATGTAAGTGGTGGTGGGGGTGGTAGTGTTAGCGCTGCTGTCACTATTCCCCTTCATCCATCAAACTTAAGAAAGAGTTTATCAAAAAGTGATAATGGTAGCAAGGCTGCCAGTCAAAGATTGTCTCCAGGTTCATCCTCGTCTTCAGAAACTGAAAGAAAAAAGAAGGGCCCAGTTACCATTCAAATCACACAAGAAATTCATGAAAAGGTGGAAAACAATGAGTCATTGGAGAACACTGAGGCTGGATATTTTGGAGGAGGAGCCCAGCAAGGTGGTGCTGTTGGAGAGGATGGAGAACCTGCCAAACAGACTCCATTCTTTTTGAGAATGATGGGTCAAAGCTCTTGGGTAAGGAAATGCCAGTCGGGTGAAATACCTTGGTGGATGGCATCTAATCCTGATGTTCCTGGAACATTGGGGAAGACTCCAAGTAAATCTGTGATTAAAGTACCAACGACGAAAGATATTCAAGAGGAAATAGCAGCTTGTGGGGGAATGCTGTCCCCCACACAGCAAAGGGATGAGGACTCCTCCTCTTCTGAGCTTTCTGATATTGAATGTGATGATGATGATGATGGCGAGGGTGGAAGTAAAGTTGTACTTGGCGAGCGGACTAGTCCCGACGGCAGAGAAATCCCTTCTGTAACCATGCTTGATGATATGTCGGAAAGCAATGTGAAGGGGAATAGTAAACAGTTGTTTATTGGGACGCATAGAAATATTGATGACATTTTGGGATTCCTTCCAGCGAATATGTTGGCTCCAAGCCCTAGTCCTGCGCCGAATACTCCCACTCCTTCCGCGACAAATGCGGCTCTTCAAGAGGCTATGGAGGAGCTTGTGGAGGCTCAGAGAAAATTGTCAATGGTGAAGGGAGGGAATGATGATGACGATGATGATGAATCAGCGGAATCAGAAAGTAGCAGTTCTTCAGAGTTGAGTGATGACGATGATGATGATGAGGATGATGGGAATATTCATAAAGTGGCAAGTCATGTTAAAATGCAAATTGGCGGGGGTGAGGATGAAGAGTCTGCTGAATCAGATGAAGATGATGAGTCAAGTTCTAGTAGTTATGCGGAGGTGGATCCTATTAATTTGACGATTGCGGTCCCTCCCAGGTATAAAATATATTTATATAGTATTATAGCTTTGGTTGGATTGGATTTTAAATTGCTTCCTGGTTTACTAAAATTATATTTTTTAAATATTGACATTTTTAACTTAATACCGTGATTCGTATAGTTAGTTAAATTTAATTAATTAAATAAAACCAAGATTTAAATGTTGGTTGTTGTTGTTGGTGTAGCTTCATTCGCTTTTAAGTAATATTCTGACATGATATTAATTTCACCATTCGGCAGATGGATGGCAGTGATGTTCCTAGTGGGTTAGAGGAATATAATCGTAATAAAGTAATGATTCCATTTATAGCAAACAAAAATTGCATATAAAATTATAGAATTCAAAATAATTAGGACAATTTTATTCTTAGTAGCAGTATGAACTACAAAATATGTGATTTAATTCACATGCACATTGTCCTATTTACTTGTTCATCGTATTGACATATTGTAATGTAGCATCGAATCGAAAGGAATAAAACTGTTTTTAAAAGCTTTAAATTCTGGGAAATCTATTCCATTTTCAAAAAAGTTTTCCCATGAACATTTAGGTAGTAAGGTGGTAGCAAACATACTCATATCAGCAAAAAAAAACATTAAATAGGTCGAATGTCACGAGATGTATATAATCGTACTTACAAAGACAGAAATTAAATGGGGTTGATGTGGTCGTAGACAAATTGGCATCTAAACTTACAAAATGATGAGTACACTGACAAATATTAACTATTGTACTTTCAACATGTCATTTATTTGTATGTTATAAAAAGAGTAGTTAAAATTCCAGCGAACCGTGGGATCTGCAAGATGAACATAAAAATGACACATTACATTTTAATAGGTAGTTAGTTGACTTCAAGGTTGGCAGAGAGGAAGCGCTTATAACTGTTTGAAATTCAATCTCTCTCTAATAAACTGAATCAAAGAATTGGGCTATAGCATCCCATCATCAAGCCCAAGCCTGAGAAAACTCTCCTCTTTCATTTTTGAACAACAAAGCATGTCATTTTTTATGAATGTATTATGATGACTTAAATATAAATAGTTGGAAAGGAAGCAATATAAAATGGAATTAGTTAATAGTCTAGAAAAGGAAAATGGCATTAGCTTCCCTCTGTCTCGTAAGAATCATTAAAACGTGCACATTGCACATTTAATGTGCATTAATTTTCCTTGATTACTTTTATAGCGCTAAGGATTTAGAGTAATAAATCTTTTGAAAAAAGAATGAAGGTTGCATATTTGGTAGCCAGCATTTGATTTTTTTTTAAATGTCAACAATATTTTGTTATCCTCGTTCAAAAGAGTCACAGTCACACCATCCGATCCCTTTTTTATGATCATGATCACAAAGTCTGCTATCATCTTCATAATCATAACAATAAAAATGTTGCTTAACTGCTTACTTTACTACTTTTCATTTTTACACCAGACCAGTTAAGCAGCATGGGCACCTCTTACACAAAATAAAAAATGCCCAGCAGGCTATTGAAAAGACAGAGATAATCTTTCGCATTGCATACAAAGCTGCAATCCTTCCGCCGTTCTTTTAATAGCCCTAAAATAATTTTAAAAGGTTAAATGTGAATCGGCATCATGAGATCCACTCTGATGCAATATTCCACACTCGTTTTTTTATAAACGTTTTGGTTTACTAGCCTTTTTTGGGTGCCATGGGTTGATGATTGAACTATTAAATGCAGTTCATTGCCAGTGCCGTAATGCTTTCATGGTGGAAATCTAAACTGGAAAGAGTTTACTTTTTTGTGTCACAGTTTTGCATTTTTTCTGTGTTTTTTTTGTACATTTTCCCATCATTACAATAAAAGTAGTGTACAATTATTTACTTTATTGTCTCAAAATTACTTTCTTTTCCGTTAAAAAAATCTTTCGAATTTTCATGCTTACGCTTTCAACTTAGATGATTACTTGTTAGTTCGTTAATCTGTTACCCGGAAAGTTATTGAACCTTCGCAATATTATTACAGAAGACAATGTGCAGTGATTGAGTTTTGCGAGTTTTATGTTCCAAGTGCAGAGAGAACCACGACCCACGTCAAGTCAAAATATTAGTAATTGTTTTCTTTTTTTCATTGACCCCGGAAGAATCGTGTAGTCGTAAACTGTTCCAATATAGCTTGTTACTTGGAAAAAAGTGGCGGTGTCGGCGGCATTTGTTCTAAAGCTTAATGCAATTTTTCTAGACGTCTCTGTGTTTACTGGATGTTATATAGCTAATGATTAGGTATTTATGACAGATCTTTCTTTCAAGTTGTTTTATTTGCATAATTTTCTTAATTTTTAAAAATAATTTTGTTTTTTTGGGGTTTACGGAATGGCTTAAAATTGCAGATGTGCGCGCGATTGCTTGTTTTTAGCCATTAAAGAGTTGGAGTTGATTGTATTTTGATTATTGTGGTTTTTAAATAAACTGAAAAGGTTACAATGTGTGTATAAATCGAAGACTTATCCATTATTCAAACGAAAGAGTTTAGAAAGGAGCAAAAAACTGAAGAAAAAAAAGTTTGGACGAAAACCAATGTTGGTCGTTTGGGGCATTTTGAGAAACAATACAGATCTGTGTGCTGCTCGCATGCTAACATATTACTGTTTTAACTGCCAGCTTCTTTTTCTAAAAATATCTTTTTTGAGCAAAAGGCAGATTCACAAGAGCGAATTTTCTGTCGTGCGCTTTAGTTAAATGAACAATAACATGACATTGTATAAACAAAAACATCATCGAGCTGGCTGCCACCTGCAAAATTAAAATATATGAAATGGAAACAAGTGATTTTTGCTTGCTTTTATATGAGTGAATGTCTGTTATAAAGATGCTTTCTGAACATAATAAATTAAATGAGTTCTCTACTGTGTATTTTATAGAATTTAGTGTGTTTATTAAATTGAATAAATATAACTGAATATTTTTTACAGGGAACCATCTGTACCATTGTCATCTGTGACACAAGCTGGTTATGCCAAAGGTCAGTCTTTAGCTGTGGAAGCGATGGATGCTAATGCGGGGCTGGTGCCGTCTAATAAAGCGGACAAGGTAGGTTTCCTGCATTTCTGTACTAATTAATTGCATAATGCAATCATATCTTAATTATGTAATTTATGTCTTGCGCTTTTAACTGGTTGACATTCTCGATTCTACAATAGCTTTTAACATATACTAATATGGACGACACTCAACTACCTTTAAGAATCTGCAATTGTTAAAATAACATGCAAATATTTTAATGGCATCACGGCACGTACTGAACCAGATCACATATGTATAATATCAATATCTACATACATATTACGTGGCTCTAAAGTAGTCTAAAGTACTTGATTTATGACGACATGATAAACGTTTTCGGGTAAGGGATTAGTATTTTAACAATCCTTGTTGTGATGTGGTATTGATAAAGAAGATTAAAGTAGTCAAAATTGTCAATCTGCTCATAAAAGTATTTTAGTTTTCATTCTATTATCTTATCGTTTAATAGTAGTAAAAACTGCAATGTAGTAAATTAAACATTTGACTTAATTGAAACCATGCATAATTTCTGCACAATCGTTATTCTTACCAAAATAAATAAATACTAAATTGTGTTTCAAAGTTTGAGTTCAGTCTTTGTGACTTTGAATAGTTTATTATTCTCCGAAAGTCAATTCATTTTTTATATAAGACAAAAATACATGCTTCTTTTTAGTAATAAGTTTTGTTGCATAATTCGCTGGAAGACAGAAAGTTACACCGGAAGCGTAGCATGTGGCCTTATACTTAAATTTCATGGAGATTGAGCTTAGCCAACTTTCTCACCTTTTCAACCTCTTTCAAAGCAACAGCCACGTATACTATAAAAGCAAAAACATTGAACTATATGTATAAGAGATACAAAAGAAAAAACAAGATTTATTGCTGTTCATAGTTTACTCGTAATTTATTGATGATGTAATTTCTTAAGTAAAAACCACAGTAAAAAGTCACCGGTAGTGGGAGGGAAGCTCGCTGCTGGATCGTTATATGAAATTTAAACACAAAAACCCCTTTCCCCCTTGCTCTGTTTGTTTGTAACTTGGCTGACTCGGTTTAGCTACTACCCTCATTTCTCATTTTTAATGTTTGTTGTGTAACTGCTGGGGTTGCTCAAAGTGCAAAGCCAAAGCCATCCCCTCTCCACTTTATCATTTTTTGTAATCTATCCTTTAAAAAAAAGTGCAGCAGCAGCAGGAATAGTATTACTAACAACATTACTCTTTGAATCGATCCTTTTTTCAGTCAGGTACTAAAATGGCAGGTTGAACTGTGAGCGAGTTCAAGATTACTGGAAAAGGAAATACTGGGGTTGCATTTTGTGGTGCTGGTGCGGTGCGTGAGTTTCATGAAAATAAAAGGGTTCTTTTTCTTCGTCTTTCCTCCTTTCAAGACAAAAAAACTCCTCATCATTGCCAATGATTACGCACAGCACTTACGTATATTTTTAATTTCCTGTTTGTGTTTGAAATGAATTGTCTAATCCAATCCACTTTTAAAAATAAAAAACCGATGCGTGCATACCAAATACCAACACTGCACTGTTTTGAAACTAGTTTGAGTTTAAACAGCACGCACTCACGCTTTTTACATTGCATATCTGCTCCTGGAAAGAAATGTTCTTATTTTCAACAAACATGTTTTCCATGCAATTATTCTGTAATGCACCTCTTTCCTCTCAATTTTCACATCAGGTCAGGTCAATTTAAAAATTTAAGCTGGTTAGGTAGTTTAGCTCTTGTAATTTTCTAATAATCATACAATACCACAATTACTAGTTTGTATAACACCTTAATTACTAAATGACCAACTAGAAATTATTCAAAAGTACACCATAATCACTTGACTAGCATATGAACTGATTTTTTACACACGTTTACTTCCATTCCAGCACATCACCAGAGCTTATCGTTATCATCAGTAGCACATTACATGGTAGTACATCATCATCCCCATTTTCTTCTCAGAGAGAGTCTGCTTGTCAGAAAAAAAACAGAAATCCAAAATAAACTTTTAAAATACTCTGTTGATCTTTTGTACTAAAGGCGGATGGATATTTTTTTAGTCTTTTTAAGTTTTTCCGTTTCGTTTAGAAAAAAAGAAGATTTTTTAAAGGAAAGGCTTAAACAAAGTCAAGTCACTGATAGAAAGAAAAGGCACAAAAAATGCATTTAGAATTGAAAGATAGTAGCAGTGTGTGCAATATGCTACTACATAACATCAACATAATGTTCTCTTCTGGTTTGGCTGGTAGGATAAAGCCGCACAGAAGGTCTGCAAACACGTACGCTCATGTGAGTACATCACATAACGTCAAGTTAATATTATTATGATAAAGGTACATTTACAATTTGTTTTTAGAAGTTACCACTTCACGTAATACAGAAATACATACGATACTTAAACTTGCATACAAGCAAGTTGTAAGTGACGAAATGGGAAAAAGAGTGTTCACTTTGTTCAATGTTGTTTGCATGCAGGCTGCAGAGAGTAAGCCTTTATTGCAGAAGAAGCATAGTGCATTGTATATTGCATTGCTGGTTTTACACTGTGAAACAGTGAACGAGTGTGGTTGGTAAAGGGTTTAAAGTAATGTGAAGTAACGTTTGTTGAATCAGTCTATTTGTTGTGGTCTCTGAAGACACGCTTGCTGCCGCATGGATGATGATGGTGCAGCGAAGCCCTAAACAAAAAATCTAAACCAAGTTTTACTGTTACCTTTTTGTGCTGTATGCATAATAATAAAGTTTACCTGGAAGTTTTTATGATTTTTCTTAAAAGGAGAAAGAATTTTGCTGTTTGAATTTGACTTTGTCTACGGTGTGGAGTAGTACGGACCAGTTTTGTGGCTTTTTTATATTGTGTGGCATTTGTAGAATGATCTATAAAACCAAATATATGCAAAGAGAGTGCAGTGGAAGTCGCAGTGATTAATATTTAAAATGAAAATTGAACTGCAAACAAAACACTCTCACTTTTTCCGGTTAAATCGACTTATGGAAAAGTTGGAGGAGTGATTTGTATAAAAAGCCAACGTGAGTGAACTATTGACTTTGTGTAGTAAATTAAACCAATCTACCTGAAAACAGTTTTATTTTTCTTGGTCTATGGTTTGGTTGGTTAAATCATTGGACAGCTCAGGAGAGAGTAGCGCACTAATAAGGAATATAAGACAGTTAGCATGTTTGTACAAAAAAATAAGAGTGCGTACATAAAAGAAACTGAGAAGTTTCGTGCGTAGCTAATTAGCTGTCAGTTACGACTACGACTGGACTGTCATTTCTCCAGAAAGAAAATAAAAGGGTTTATGTAAAGATAAAAGACAAATAGATTTTTTTTGTGGATTGGATGTAGTACATACGCACGCATATACTTTCCTTCCTTCCTCCAGTTCAAGAGGATATTATTACATTGTTTGATTTTTTTGTTCATTAATTGACTCGACTGGTGCGATATACAAAGTTAACATTCTTGTGTGACGACGGTGAGAGTGAGATACTCAACTCAAGAGACTGCTTGGCTTCTGTGATCACTAACCAGTTTTTTTTGTGGACACCTGGACTGGACGAAGAGGTTGGGCATGGACAGATAGATAACACATGGTGGTAGTAATGACATGTTCGTAGGTAGCTAAATCTTCAGCAGTCGTGACTCGTGTGGTATGCGCATCTTCCTCTGGCATAAAGCTTGTTGGCTTTAGCACATGAATTGCATAATATGAGTCATGTGTACGTAGAAGAAGAGATGCTAGTTAACTTTGTTTGTGAAAAGTGATTTATTGGCAGTGGTAGTGGGCTTATTGTTCGTCGACCTGTCTTCCTGTCCTCCTGAACGCTAAAAAAGTTTATAAAAAACGTTTAGTGGAATTTGTCAGTGGAAATTGTCTGTCAGTTAATTTGCTGATATTGTTTCACTTTTTATTATAAGGTCAATAATGATAACGATGATGACTATGACGTTAATTGTGCAATTTATCAAATTAGAGAATGATGAGTATTCAATGAAAGAGTTTGCTGGGTTATTATATAAAAATTTGGCTTGACGTTTTAGGAATGAAGATGCAAAAAATAAGAAAGAAAGAAAGGTTGCATAAATAATACACGGATTAAGATTAAAAGCACTTGCGGCAGGTTTTTGGTGGGTACCAAAAAAAAGTGCGTACAGGGCAATCATACCTAATTTGGAAAATTTAGAGATACAATTAATTACGTTGAGTTTTGACTTTGAAAAGAAGTCTGTTGAACCTTACATTTTTTAAAAAAAGACTAAAGTATTATACTTTTGCTCAATTTGGTAAATTGATTGCACCTTCTTCTCAAAAAGATAAGCAGAGAGTTAACTCCAAATTATTTCAAATTTCAATGTAAACAGGATTGAAAAGTGAAAAAAATTAACTTGTTCTCTCACAAATTAACTGGCCATTAATTTAGGTATTTACTCAAACAGCTCAGTGAGTAAATAAATAAATCAGTTTAGTAATCTGCTTACGAAGTACAGTAGTGAAATTACTTTTTATGAAGTAGTGCTTATTAGTTTGTAATTTAAGGTTAAATATGAAAAACGACAGTTTTGTTTGAATTTGCCAAAAAAAATCACTTGCTGTATGTTGTAATAGTATATTACTTTATTAAGTATAGTGCTTGTATTGTTGACTAAAATATTATATTTTTTATGATATTATCAGTAACAATGCTCAATGCCACATTACTTCACATAAAAATTAAGCATATATTTTGTAGGATGACGATTAAACGATAGTATCATTGAAAGTGAGTTTTAGAGTATCAGTTTGGCTGAAAGATGAATCAATACAGGTGATTTGTTTAGCAGTAGCTTTGTAACATAATACAAAACAGTTAATTGTTGTCTATCAGCCATCGGTTGTGTATATATATCGTAATTATTAACCATTCTTTTTTTTCTTATCTGTATCCAATTTCGTAAGGAATTTTTATTTTATATATTAAAGTTATATTTTTATGACTTGTGACAAACCAAGCGGAAAGATGTATAATATGCAATATAAAAAATTTATACAATGCAAGCGTGTTAGTTAGTTAGTCAAGTCTTAGTATTCCGCGTATTTACACGTTTTGCGCACTAATTGGCAAGTTAAAAAACTCACTTTCGGCAGCATTCAGCGCAACAATAAAAAAAATGGTAATGAAGATCATTATTATTATGTGTAGAGTAAAGATATCATCATCAGTCAGTATACCTTTCATATAAGTATAATAAGTCGTAGTGAAATGAAGGAGATCATTTTTATGCACCATGTTGCGCTTTGCGCTGAGTCGACGAGTGCAGTTTCTGTGGCAAGTCAGGTAGAACAAAGTAAACAAAATCAGAGATGTATTTGATAAGAGGGAATTGTGTAGTTTAGCCTAGGAGTCGCAGTGAGTGGGATTATGTATTATGCATGCCATTTTTAAATGAAGTGAAGATACAAAATTAGATCGCTGATCATCAGAAATCAACAGCAGCTCATTTGCTTTTTTAAGCGAAAAAATAAACTAAGGTGGCTGTGATCTGTGATGTGAGTTGTTTTGAGTAGAGAGAGTTATAATTTTGTCGGCAAAATTTACATTGTCTCATTCGTCAGTCAATCAGTTGCATAAGATATAACGTCATAGCCATCATCGTTATCAGCATGTAAAAGTGCATATATTTTTGTACCAAGAAGTATTACAACCAAATATCAAAGTGGATTTTTTATTAATAAGCCAGAGAGGAGGAGGTAAACAAAGGAAATATGTGGTAATGGTAAACCCGACCCAGACCTCACTTCACTTCTGTTTCCATTCCTGATGCATCATTACTATTACGTGTGCATAAATATTGGATTTGGATTGAAGTTAGATGACACATAGGAATGATATGCTGCTGATCACATCAGATTATTTGCTGATGTATTTACTATATCGATTGAAATTCCACAAAAACGCGTGACCTACACCACCACCAACGTTGTGAAGAAAATATAAAACGACGACGACTAATCCTAAGACAATGGAAAATAATAAAGATGAACAAAACTGATATCAAGAATAAAAAATAAGTACAATGAGTATTGAATTTCATTGGTATTGGTAGCCGAGCAATCATTCAGAGAATTTTTTCCTGAAAGTCATTATGATGGAATAATCATCAAATATAAAAATAAATATGAGGAAGGCTGATATTTGGGACAATTTAAGTCCGTGATTTAATCAGCAAACTTCATATACTGCCTACGCTTCAGGAAAAACACTTCTGTTTATTTCACAACAGAAGATTCAATTGATAGTGATCAATTTACAGTAGTTGGTAAAAAAGAAGCCGTCTAAATGGAAACGTTTAGCTGTCGAGTTCAATACCTCAACGACAGTGATCCCTTCAACTGCACGTCACCCTATCCAGAGCCGGCGAGACCCCCCATCTACGCATTCAATATACACTTGCCCTTGATAAATCAGATAGCGTCTGTGCATCGGATCTTGGGCGCTCCCATTCCTGTAAGTAATTTTTTAAACACAGATTTATTTACCTTTTTATATAGAGTGTAGTGTATATCCAGACAATTAAGTAGAATAAATGAAGCGCAAACTACCATTGGATTTATAGTAGTAGTTTATTTTTATGAAATCAAAGTTGGTTTTGTATGTGTGACACCATCATATCAACGCTACGTAAAAATATGAGACCTACGTCAACCGCATTGGGTATATATACTTACTTTATTGCGAGAAAAGCTTAATTCTTTTATGTTTTTTATTGCGATCATAAATTTTTCAATCTACGTGTCGTCGAGGGCCATAAGATAAAAAAGCATATTATGTTATGCATAAAGTGCTTGAGAACTGATACTACTGTGTAATATTTAGGTAGATGTAATTTACAGACTTGCTATACAGTGCGAACTGTAAAGTGATCTTGAATATTCATGTCATTTCAAGCTGTGTTCAGTGTTACTGTTTGATGGAAAAAAATTCAATAGAAAAATTGGAAGTAATATTGACAATTTAGTTTGTAGAATAGACAGTGTGTCCTTGGAGTGCATTGTCCGTGTAAAAGTTTTGGAGCAAATCTAAATGGAAATCTAATTTTTTCCAGTGGAAGGAAGGTCATGTTAATTGGCTGATATGTATTTATGATATGTGTGTAGAGCAACCAGGACAAAAATTCAAAACTTGTCTTTTTGTCATTTTGATGATTATAGCAACTAGACAATCTCTATTCTGTTGAGGAAGATGATTGCAGAGATTAGAAAAATGATCTTAAGTCATGTTGCAACGTTTTGTAAATTACGAAGATAAAAATACAAAGACGTGTGTTTTGAGTTTAATATTTTCTGACTGACTGTTTTGCACTCTTTTCTAAACTGCATGCCTACTGCATGCAAGTATTAGTCAGAGATTTAGCCACACAGGCAATGTGAAATGACATGCTTTGATGTTTCAGTCACAACTGGAAAAGTACAAGTGTGATTTTGAAATCACGTTGATGCTAAAGATGAAGCCATGCAAGTGACATGTTTTCATGGAATGGAAAATGGGATTCAGTCACCCAGAAATTGGATTCCATTTCCAACCATGCAAACTAATATTATTTGATAACAGGTGATACCATACTGATCTTATTTTATTCGATGATTGAACAAAACGGTATGGCACAGAAATTCGAGTCAATTCTCGTACAATTCCCCACACAATTGTTGTTCGCATTTCGGGCGGACAATAATTTAAAGACAATTTTGTCTACCGCCGTTTATTAAAGGTAATCTATTCCATTTTTGCATCAAATTTTAAGTAAAGTAGCCACACTTGGTCATTTGTAAGTAATTCGCTTTAAATTTAGTTAATACATGAAAAACGTTTTATTGATTTGAGTATACGACGACGACGGTGTGGCTCACCCATTCTGGCCCTAATTTGACAGCAAATCACACAGTGGCCAAAGCAAATTGTCTCTTTATCTAGTGCATGTAATGACAATAATTTTCAATAGCACAGCAAAGTGCACTGCTCTTTTTTTGCATGCACCACCTGCACTTGATTATGTCACATTAAAAAAATAAAATTCTTTAGACAATCACAATCTGCACCAAAACCAAACCAGAGAGCATTTGAAAGGACTTTTTTTTGCCAAAATTCACGCTCTTCAGTTCAGTTCCTCTCTACGCACACATAAAACATGTAATAATGACTGCACCTTGACATGGTCTATCTCTTTTAGTTTAGGAGAGTATTTTAATTTGTAACAATAAAAGGCATCACATCATTTACAAGTATTATATCATAATAATGGCACAGACAGTGCAGTGCACTCAAAAAAATCTCAAAAGTAGTCACCAGTCACCACACCATGCAGTTTGTCATTTTTTGATGCATTATTTTAAAACCAAACCACTAGACAAAATCAGAACTTTGCAGGCAGAGAGCTGTGCTTATGTAATATTTTGACTGTGGGTTTTGAGCCAAAAATCATCAAGTCACTCAGATGCATAAACATCGAGAGACAACTATAAAATGAGACAAAGACACCGTGACACTCACTCAGAAAATTGGAAGGTATAAAATAAAGCAAGTAGACTAGTAGACACATTTCTTTTTGAAAAAATAACTTTGCATCAAGCTGTTGTTGATGATGATGGAATGACGATGACGATTAAATTAAAAGAGAGGACACTCAATTCAAAACACAATCAAATCAGTTATTTGTGAAAAGTTAATAAAAACAGATGGTTGCAAGTTGTTAAAAAAATAGAAGGAAAAAAAATTGCCAAAAATTTGTATGGCTATGGCAGCCTATTAAGCAGAAGGCGTTTAGTTTAGTACCGTAAAAAACCGGGACAATGATGATATAATAGGTTGGTAGTGTATTTTTTGTGATACAAAATGTTTTTTGCAGATATTTATGCCGCATCTTGCATGTATCCCATCAATTTATTAAAATGAGTGTGAAACACTGTTTAACTCTAAACACTGTTTTCTTTTTAGATTGTTATTGTTTGTTATATAAATCGCTTAACCATTATTTATGATTCGTTAAAAGAAAAGTCGTGCGAGAAACATAGAATGAAATCCTTGACTAACAATAAAAAAGAAAAAACCTTGAAAGAGTTTTGATTTGAAAACCTAGAGTAATAAGTGCATTAAACGTTTTTGCATGGACTTTTTAGATTGGATTCCTTTCTCCAAAAATCTGTTATAGTGGTTTACTGGCTTGTTAGCAAAGAAGTAAAGGAGCTTTATGTCATGTTGAGGAGGAGAAATAAATTGCCTGCATTTCGTTTTTTTACTGGTTCAATGACAAGTTTGTAAAATATCTCACAAGACCGTTACGTGGATGTTTGCATGTCTCCGTTTATTGTGTGAGATGATTTTATTTTGATAAATTCATCGCGACAACATAAAACCTTTTGGTATCATGATTTAAAGATTATGTACCTATATTATATTCATTTTGGTTTATGTAACAGCAACCTTGTATCAAATATCGAATGGCATTAGTTTTTGAAGTCATTTATCAAGCCTAAATCCAGAATTAGAATTGAATGTTGATTAAATTAGTTACTATGTTGGTTTTACCGATATATGGTATTTGAATGATCTGGTAATGATAGAAAAGTAGTGGTAAAGTTTTATGTATTTTTTATGGTCAAGACCAGCAAGGAAGATGAACTAACATTGATTGACTAGTAATCAATCATCACTCAATACTTCATTTTGATTTTTCATCTATTTTCCTGGTTATTTTGTAATGGTTTGTTCAGAGACATGTTTTCCTGGAATTATTGATTGGAGTGGGTAGGTGTAAATTAAGCCGTGACTTTAATTATTCCATACTATTGGTTAACTCAGCATTTATGTTTTTCATTTAACTTCTTCGAGTTTACGCCACCTACTCTTGTAAAAACCCTGACAACAACTGCGCAGTTTTTTACGACACCCATATTACGCGTCATTTCATTTGAATTTATAACCATAATTTGAATGGTCATTTCATATTTTATAAAACGTTTTTATTTTTATGATACTTCAGTTTGGAGTATACATAATATATAAGCACTGATATATGATATGACCTACGTCAATATAGCAATTTTATTGACCACAACTAACAAATTGACGTCAGAAATCACGAATTCTGTATGAGTGGCAACTTGGAGTGAGTGACTACTAGTGGGCTAATTAAACTCAGCATAATATTATTTGCATGTATTAGTGGACCGGAGTTAATATTTTGTTTGTGAATTTTTAATAATTAAAACAATTTATTTTGGTGTTGGCATTTCTTCCAGTAATTTTCCATACATTATATATAGTACACTATATTCATTGCAATCCAACCGAGGTATGGTATCTAAGCTTCGATTGAATTATAATTGTTATTCGATTTTTGTTCTCGGCTTGGTATTTTTAATAAAGCATTTCGTTTGAGTTTGTGACAGTGAAAAGCCAACCGGATCTTGATTTGATAAATCTAAAAGGTACTGGTATCAATGTAGTTAATAAAAGATTTTCAATCTTGAAATTGAATGAAATTATTTACAAAACTAGAACTTTTCTTTGGCACTGTGCAAGCGACTAATTCAATCGGAACTTTATTTTCTACCATATCGATGCATTTTAATTGCTTGAAAAGTAAGCAATGTTTTGTACAATGCACCCTGACACATTAAATGAAAACGAATGCTATTATTTTGACAATATATTTTAAGTTTCTTTTGAATTTTTGTACTAATTTGTCAGCTTTATACATTTGGATTTAAAAATAATTATAAATTGTACTCGAGAGTTTTAATTTTGGCCACGCAGAATGAACTTGCACTTTCTTGCGCAATGTTAAAACAAAGATGTTATCTCTGCCACTTTTTTAAAAGTAAGTAATTAGTTTTCATGTTAAAGACGACTCAACTCAATATTAAACTATGCATGCATGGATGATGGAAGGCAGGATGATGCGATGATGATGATAATGATGAACTTGATGTGTATTGCATAATAATCCCAATCACAGTAATACTGAACAAGAAAGTTATCAAAAAATAAGAGTGTTGCATATAGTCAGGTCGAAGGTACCATTGAATTAAAGCCAAGCCAGCAAGGTACTGCAGAACCAAGAGAAGGCTCGCGAATAAAAAGTCATAGTCGCTAGACCGCACAATTACAATTAGTACCTTACATACTTAAACAATGTAGGCGTAAAAAAGTGCATTGACTATATAATGTTTAATTTCATATTTGGTTAATGATAATCATATTAACATTAAAACTAAAAACCGTCATAAGCACTCAAGTGCATGAATGAGCTTGGGGGATATACATTATAATATTTATATTTATGTGCATTCTGTGAATGGGTCTCCTCATCCTCGACGCGTGGCACACTGAGAGTGAACGCTGCGGCGATGTCTTATTCCTTTACGTTAATAATTGTTTACGAGACTATTAATTATAGTTTTACTAGCAACTATTATGACTTCTTCCTTTCTGCTTGAATAATGAACTTAAGAAAAATTAGAAGACACAGAGTTGCATTATGCACCTGCACCATACAGTTTACCAAGCTTGCAAGCGAACTTTGTATTATGTATACCTTTACTACATTAAACAGTAAATTGAAAATGAAAGGAGAAAGTCAACAAAAATGATGTGCTTGTATAATATAACCCCATTTTAAGCAGGTAGGTTATTGATAATGATTACATATATGTGTCTACTACAATCACATATTTATCAAGGGAAGTTTTACAGACCAATGCATAGATAACATATGACAGCTTTAACTTTAAAAAGAAGAAGGCAGTGTAATAAATTTGGATTAGATTCATTCAAGAAACAAAAAAATTGTGCATGAGTGACTTTTGCTGACGACAGAGCAAAAAAAAAGCTACCTGAATTGAGTGTAGTCAACAAAATCAAAGTCATTATTATCATTATTACAAAACGCACGTTTTTCAGATACACTCAAAATATCACCCAGTTGCTTTTAAGTTTTTTTTTTAAAGTAATTCAAATCCAATCCAGTGGAGGAAACAGGTGCACAAGTTATTACAGTTACGGAAAAAGACACATATATTTATGTAGCATCTGCCTTGCATAGTGCAACGAACCAAAACACTAGCGAAAATATCTAGTTTACTAGTTTATATTTTTAACCGGTGTGTTTCGTCTATTGCGGTGCGGTGCGTGGCGGAGTGTATATGGTTGAGTAATCCAATCCACCAGCAGCCCCATATCCCCAAGCCACACAAGCGTTAAGAGTACTTTGAGTACATGATTATATTACGAGTACACCATTTTATAGTGAATGACATGTCTTCTTCTTCTTCCACTTTACTTTTTCTGTTTCTGCTGTTATCAATCTGTTATGGCTTTCCAGGTTTCTTTTTTACGCACATGTACTCATATGCGTGTATCCTTTTTGATTTGGAAAGAAACACACAAACACACATGTCATGCTTCTTGTTCACTTGCGTAAAAATCACCGTGATAAAAATAAATGAAAGGAAGTGAAGAAAAAAAAGTCTAGAAAAGAAGCTCAGCTCTAAAAAATGGCTGTTGAATTGAAACTCTTTTTAAGACTAATTCAATTTTTTTTAAAGTTTCCTTCGAATGCGAGTAGAGAAAAATCTTGTAAAGAAACGTTACATAACAAGTTTTTATTTTTATGTACATTGTACAAAACCTTTCTCTGGAATATGCCCATCATAATAAGCGCTTATAATGATTATCATCATATTCTTATGTACTTCTCATTCTCAGCATTGTGCTCTCTCTCTTTCAACTCAAGGGTCATCATCATTATTTTGTCCCCAGGCATATTTCCCAAGAATAGGGCGTTGAGATACGAGAATGGGAAGAATTATATAAAAAAAGAGTACAAAAAGCATAACAAAAAAATCTATTTAATATGTTATTATTATTATGATCATCATCATCGTCTCGTCCTAAAAAGATTAGTGTATGTATATGTCCTTAAGACATACGTAACATAACATGTGTAACAATAGGACATGCACGTTTTGTTTGTGAACTGTACTGTTTTGACCATACCAGTAAGCAAGTTCTACTGAACTGACAGATTTTGCTTGGAGAGCTGTGGATGTGGCTGTGAGAGAAGTAAAAACTCAACAGACCAGACTAAAAATGCAAACCAGACAAACAGAGACCCTGATAAATATTCTTAATGTGATGACGATGATGATTCAGATGATTGTTACTTTTTTACATTTATTAGTAGAGTGGAGGAGAGAAAAGGGTGAGAGAAGAAGAGCTTTGTTGAGGAAAAGTGGCAGGTGTAACGTTTTCTTTTTTGGTTGCATGGTTCCATTGTCCAATGTCAGTTAGTACAACCATCATACCACCACCTTCATCATCATATATTATGGTTTTTATAGCGGAAAAGGGTTACATGGACCAACTTACGACTGGCTCTTATAAGTTGGTAAATGGCACAATGGAGAATATAATAAAGCAGCAGCTTGAAGCTTGGCTTGGTTTTTTTATGAGGTTGAGCAAATGAGGATGATAATAATACTTTGATAATGATGAGCAAGTGTTAAATTTAATAATTGTAGTTCACGGTTAGTAAACTTCTCCAGAAGAAAAAAATAGATGATAGGAGTATTCCAGAAAAGAATACTGAAACAAGTGGTGGAGGAGGTGATTTGGTTTTGGTAGTGCAGTTGGTGTGGTAAACTCTTGATTTTTTTGATTTTTTTAAATGTGAGAAATGTATGTATTTTTGTATGCATGTTTATTTTTGTATGCATGTTTATTTTTGTATGCATGTTTATTTTTGTATGCATGTTTATTTTTGTTAACGCCCTGTCATATAGAAAGATGAAATGAAATTAAAGCGTATTTTTTGTATCATTATACACTTGTTGTTGTGGTTTGGTTGGTGGTGGTGTTTCAGTTGATGATGATTTGTCAGACAGGAGGAGTGATTTGATTTTTTGGGCTATTTTTTATTTCTTCTGGAGAATGAAAATTATGACATGACAGAAAGAAGCGTAAAAATGATTTATGTTTTGCTTGTTCAAAAGTCAAATGATCGGTTGGTCAGAGTTCTCGGTAACGTGATCTCCTCGACCTTTCGACGAATATATAAAGTGACATGTGATCTTCATGATGATGATACTGATACAAGTGTATTTTTACTACACGAGATTCTGAATTTTTAAAATATTTTATTAGACCAGCTATTTTTATCCGTTTACCATTTATAAAGGAAATGCATATGGTGTTTGTACGATACGTAAAAGGAATAGGATAAAGGCTTAAAATGAAACAGATAATTTGATTTACTTTTCCTGAACATTTTTTCATGACTTTGTAAAAACATAGAGCGTTGCACCTGATTTTTCAAAACATTTCTTCGTGATTTGGTGATCATGAGAGATTTTTTTCTTCTTCTAAAGCCTCTCTCTCAATTTTATCCAACTTTGGACATCTTCAGAAAATTATGCTCACCTGAACTGAACCAGAGAGATAATGTAAATGTAATTTCTGTGTATAGCTTTGTTTCTAAGAAAATTTACAGTACGCAATGCACATGTACAATGTATATAAAATGCAGACAAAACTAAAAAGATTCCCCTGCGTTGTTCTGTTCTCATGATCAAAATCAAGGTCCTGTTAGACATCCTTGACTTATTACAGAAGATATCGCACCAGCTCACCACGGCATCCCACCGATTTCATCATGTTTTCTAGTCCCTTTTTTGTTGTTTTTTGCTGCATGATATGGCTTTCCTTGTTGTTACATTATAATTAGATTATGACTGCAATCAACCCCTATTATATAGGTAGCTCCATGGGGTATACCATATTATTAGCTGTGTTTGAAATTTAGGATTACTCGTAGTAGCCATATGGCAGGTGTGCAATATGTGTACAGATCAGTACAAATATATCTTCGTAAACTTCAATTGGAAGTCAAGGTTCATTTTCAGTGCAGTTATTTCTTAACACTTAAATATATGCTTATACGACACATGGGTGCATACAAAGTTTTTAATTATCCTTCTTACTATATTCATTGTAAATTTAATTAAGCATGCATTAAACTCCGCTTTCCAGTAGTCATTTAATCATGGTTAGTACTTAGATTACACAGTAGTTAACTGTCTAGTAATTCACTGATTGATATAATTTTTATGATACTTGCCGAGGATCTTTTCGAATCCGTAATCCTTCCCAAGTCAGAATTTTGAAAATAAACGCAAAATCATTTCAAAATATAAATATTTTTAAATCTAGATTTCAGTCAAGCAATAAACCTACTTCTCTAATTCCAATCTTACATATGCTTGCATACGTTTAAAATTGTTTAAGAATCATTTCCCGGTAGTTCACAGTTTACAGTACGATTTGACACTATACCATGTGTGAAGGCTGTCGATGCGATAGCACTGTAAATTTTTCTGACATATTTCTATGCATTTTATATACATATTAGCATTAAATCTACATGTTTTTATTTGAACCTTTTAAGCTCTTGTAATACTTAATGCATTCAGTAAACAACATTGTTATATAAAAATTCTTCAAAAAAATCGTCACTTCCGTATTCTATTTTTCACCTATAAAAGGATAAAACGTAACAAGAACAACAGCTTATTTATAATCAAGTTAACTCACAAAAAAAGCTTTCAGACTAAAGAATGGCTTATTTGTTATTTTTCTAGAGTATCTAACCTAACACGGATTTTTCCCCCTTAATTTTTTGACTACATTAACATTGTTCACAAAATTACTCTTGAGCAACTCTTCTTGTGTGTGACTTTTGTGCTGCACCAGATACACAAAAAATGAGTCGAAAATCTTTTTTTTTTTTTTGGGAAAGAGTTCGTGAGAAACCCTGCGACTGCAAACGCAACAGAAGGAGTTAGCAGCAACTCCGACGAACTCTACCATGATGTTAATGATGAGTAGGTATTAAGGATTGCGTTTTGCGATTGTCCAAAAAATGCAACAAAAAAATGTGTTGTCTTTTTTGGCTTCATGAAGTGTTTGTATCTCTCTGGTTGGTTGGCTGGTATTATAATAATGCGTCAATTATACTCTTGTGACTTTGCATGCAAGAATTTTTCAGAAGTTGAGCATTGCATTTTTTTGTCCTGGTATTCTTCATAATCACAATAAAAAGGTAGCATGGTTTTTTTGTGTTAATTTTCTTTATGATGCAAAAATAAAAAGATGAAACATGTGTATAAAAAGGGCACAGAACACACAACATGATTTGGTATGTAGTGAGAAGGGTATAAAGATAATGGGAGTTTGGTGATATGATGGTGGTAAGCATAATTGTTAAATAAGGACAAGTCGAACTTTGAGACAAAACAGTTAACTGGTTTGTTAGAGAATTACAAAATATATATATTTTTAAATAGCTAAGAATACTTACTGAATGAACATAACATGTGTGTATTCATTTTTTTAGATGTATAAATTGTCTTTTTGTTTAAAAATAGCGCATAAGGCTGAATATGTAATATTCATTTGAAATATTTCGTAAATTTCGCATTGAGTTCAATTTGCTCTCATTTTATTTCTATTGTAAGTTGACACACAAGTATATTTTTTCGTGCACTTGTGCTTGCTGATCTCAATCTCGTTGCCTCTTTTAAGAGTGTAGTTAAGCGTTTATTAAACTGAGAAAAAATGCGATAATTAGAGAATCTAAAATTAGAGGAGGAGATTATGGATACAATTTAATTGGGAAAATTAATTTGCATACAAGGCGCACATGGATTATCCGTAACATAACCCAAACAAATATTATGCGGTCTATGTATATGGTCAGCTCTAAGCGTTCCTCATCCTCAATTTCAACTTAATACATGGTTAACGTACAAGATGAAAATGGGATTGAAAGCATCTTTACAGAACTAGAAATCAAGCGACAGGAAATAAAAGGAATATAGACATTTTAGTTTATAGCTTCCCGTAAATATTTTAACCAAACCTAGACCTCTGTTTGATATGTAATAAAAAGTACATACATTGTAACCACAACCAATAATTCTAAAATTTGACCAAATTGTTAATTGTAAATAATTTTTGTCTAAAAGAATTTATGAATTCAACTCGTTGCAGTTACAATGAACATTTAAAATTTTGTTTCTTGGTAAAATCTTTTCATAAAACACAAAATCTAGACTGAGGATTTTTTTTGTTCATGCTTGTAGTCTAGTCACACAAGTAATTCCACAGTGACATTTTATATATATCCAAGTTCAGTTGCAGTAGTAATACATATTAGTGTGTGTAAGCTATTCGACTATAATCACAAGGAAGGAAAGCTGATCAAATCAGGATCAATGACAAATCAGATCAGATATGAGCATCGTCAACTTAAATGATGATTGCGTGTAAATAGGCAATAAAATTAATATTTGAAAACGAAAGCGGAAAATAAAACGTATATGTTTAATGTAGTAAGCTATGTAGCGCTTTGAATATAATAATGTAATAAAAATGAACTTTAAACAGCTTTTAAAAATTGCTACTTACTGAAATGATGATGATGGTTACAAAGATGACAAGCATATTTTTTTTTTCAATAGCAGAGCTTTTCTATTAAATAAACCATTTTTATTGACATATTATGTTTGGTATTTACGGATGGAAAAAAGAAGTATTTTCTACATAAACAGTCACTCAATTGAAATTACAAGTTTTGATGTGGATGATTTAAAAAATTTGCATAATATGTTGAATGAATGCACAATAAATTGTATAATAGACTTGTTACATGAATGAGATGAGATAATGAATTGCGTTGAATATTATGAATGATTTTTTGGACTGTAATTGTTAAACTATGCGTTGTGTATTGACTGCGATTGAGACTTATATAATAAGTGTGTAAACAAGCGTACAAGAACTTACAAGCGGACAGAACAGTAGTTTCTCATGAGAATCAGTTGTCGTCATGGTGATATATGTGATGTTTATTTGATGAGAAAGTAGGCGGATCTCAATCTCAACATTGCCGATTATTTAAAAATTCTTTGAATGATTGAATGAATTGAAAGGAACGATGAGCTGACGCTGACTATATATATTTTTTGCCTTGAGTTTGTTGGTGTCGTTGTCGTGGTATGGTACATAGTACATGGTGTTATCTCATTATAATATCCGCTAACACATAGAAGCACCATCATTTTTCTCATTGCTGTAGTCTTGCACTTCAGTGATGGGCTTGTGATTTGCGATACATCGAAAATGTGCAGTTTTAAAAGCCTGGGAACACTTTTTGATCCAATCTCATCCTCATCATCACCGTCGTCGTCGACATCGACATTATCATGTATATTATGTAGTTTTGTATCATCTTCACTTTATAATACTTTGGTTTAGCATAATATGGCATTTTAATACAAAACTGCTGTAGAAATACTTTGTTTACTATCTAAAATACTTTCTTGTTTGCAAATTGCAGCGCAGCAGACTATGTACATAGTAGGTACTCTAAAAAAATTATAGCACATGTTTCCATAAACTTAGTTTCAATTTTAAAATGAACGACAATGCGATGTCAGGACAGGAAATAGTAACAGCAGGAGTCATAATAACAAATGCGTGTTATATGAATATTTATAGTTAAATTTAATGGTGATGCGAGCGAACACTATATTTTTTTCTACTTCAAATCGCATCGCACTAAAACAATATTTACTTCGTGTTGCGAAAGAATTTTATAAAAAAAAATAGTTTCTGTAATTTGACCTCTGTTGCGCAATAGATCACATTTAATTGTTTGGGTGCATTCAATTAATCAACTGACCCACGAGAGCACGCACGCGAGAGGTAAACGCTTTCCTATCGATTTTTTAAATAGTAGAACCACTTTAATAAGAGTTTAAAAAAACTAGCTACTTTTTTACCTGTTGCACATATCCAGTTGTAGTGCCTCAGGCAGGCTTTTACTTTACTGGTACCTTACATGTAATTATGTGCTAATTGCTTTTTAACATTATCCCGTACAAGCTCGTTTTCAAGCTAATTAAATAAGTAGCTTCGTTCGACACTCCATCACGCAAGGTTGTTCATCCGCCGGAAAGAGTGCAATTTTACGATCAATCTTTTTTCGTTTAATTACCTGTTAGGCTGGTTTGGTATTTGGTAAAGTGCAGGAAAAAGGAAATGTTGGGGCAAGGTGTGAATGCCTTTCATTTCACAGCCAACTGAGTAAACCAATGTATTATAGAATATACGCCTATACCCAGCTTGATCTTCAGAGTTCAGAGTGATGTTTAAGTTTTTTTTAAACTTCTTTCACATTTTGTAACGTAGGTAACCACTTATATAATTTGAGCTTATTAACTCAACAGTATTCCCAAAGCACAAGGAAAGGCACTTGAATACTTAAAAAATCAGTTTATCATTTCAATAGAGTAAAATTCTATGAATGTATACATGTTATAAAACCTTGTGCATTGTCGAGTTCAAGTCCATCCAATATCTTAGCCAGCCTCCAGAAAGAATAGAGACTAGATTTCCTCAAGTTAGTTTTAATGAAGCCATGTTCTCAACAATTAAAAAAAATTGAGATTAAAATCTTCCAATTCTCATCTATACATACCACAACATTTTATTTTAATGATGATGATTGATGCTGCATTGAAAGTTGCGAAAATTGATTTTTGATTTTTATTCTGAAATGATGGATTTTTTTTCTGTAATAACTGACCTTCGTGTTGGATGACGACAGGAACGCAACGGTAAACAATCAAAACAATTGAAGCAAAGACAAGTCATAATAATATAAATCTTTTGAATTCCTTGACAAAAAACAGAAATGGCAGCAGTGCTGATTGATAACTCGACTACTCCAACATCACCATCATCGCCTTGTGTAGGCCGAAGAGATTTTTTTTGTCCATGTATTATTTTTTCCTTTTGTATTTGACTCAAATTACTAAATTGATTGGATATAATATTTGCATGATGAGGAGATCACAATGAAAACCTATTGATCATTGAGTTGTGACGGTTTAGGACGAATTAAAAGATGGGAATTAATGTAATTAAGGTTACCTTCCTATTCCTTCTTGATATGGCACTGACAATGAGAACGATTATGAGTAGCATGTGCATCGTTACATTTACAAATCGTCCGTTGTCCGTCGCAATCTCAAAATCCAATCATATTGATTGCTGATGAAGCTCAACTTAAATTTCGCCCTACACTGCATCATGGGCTATTATTTCTTTAGTGGCTTTATCTTTAGTGACATTATAAATTATTGTTCATACCACACACCAAGATAAAATAGAAGCAAAAGCAAGCACGACGGTTGATTTAGCATAGTAACAACTCTATTAATACGAGAATGCACGTGTAATCACCGCACGACTATCGACATTGAGATGATGAACAAAGGATAGTTATTTATACTTGACATCGACAAGTGCAGTCCATTTGTTTTTCTATGCAGCAGCTTTTAATTTACAGTATTTAGCTATTAGCTTGAAAATGAGACAAGGTGTAAAAAAGAATATCAGCCTTTTTTTAATACATGTTATACTCCCCTCGTCTAAAGTATTTATGTATGTATTTCTGTGTATTGATCTGCTTACTGCTTTGAGATGATCTGTTATCTAATTGGAATATCGAGAAGAGAATAGAAAATTAATAATTTGTTATGATAATGATAACAAAGCGTTTTCTTGGTAAAGGGAAGGACGATGGTGGCTTGGCTTCTTTTTTTTTCTAGAAATTTTTAACAATGTAAATGTAAAAGTAGGCAATTGTAATGGACAGGCAGAATGTCGGGGAAAACGAAAACGGCCAGGCACCGCCGCCACTACTGTGGCATCATTATTACTTGATAATGCACGCATTTTTTTGTACATTTTTCCATGTATTATTTATTTACAGCAGTGGTGGCTTGGCTTAAGTCTTTTTTCATATATGTCTATTAGTTTAATGAGCTATTTCAAGAAAAGGGAACATGAACACACGGAGGAAATGAAATGTACACACCAAAAAAAGATACGTGCATTCAAATGTCAGCAGAATATCTGATAATCTGCGGAAACAATGGGTTTCAATTTTAAAACGTCTTATGCTTTTCTTAAAAAATGGAGTAGTTTATTTGTTCACTGTGTTTAGTTTTAACGAAAAAAAATGGGAAAAGTATACTAAACTTAAACACGGACATTAGACGTGACTCCTTAAAAATGTATGTATGCATGCAATGCAATGATCATTTCTAGATGAAAAAAACATCATAAATTTCTTACGATGATTATTTGGCATTTGTAACTACACATGATCATCTTACAAATAAATGCCATTTGCAAACGGGTAAGTTATAGGAAAATGTAGAAAAAAATGGAAGATATTTTACTTTTTGGTTGGTTTGATATAATACAATGGTTAATCCTGATTTGATCCTGCAACAACAAAAAATAACAATCACGTTTACATCTTTTCGCTACATGTGCATTCATTGCCATCTTTAAATTCTGTCTGTCTTTCTGTGTGTTAAGCAAAAATCATTAAATTTTTGTGGAGGTGTTTCTTCATTCCTTATCATGACTTCTCCTGTCACTCATCATAATACACTGCTTATTTACACACACATGTAGAAACCCTGGATTACTATCACTGTATAATGCGGCAATGAACAATGGGTTTGGTTGGGCATGGTTGTATTTGTACTGTACAATAGTGGTACATGTCACAAAAGTTACTTTACTTTACACGCATTCATTTACAGAGTAATCTGCTGGAATGCAATGTAAAAGAGATTTCCCAGGGACAAAGGCACTTGTTCTAATAGATGTAAAGACAAAACCAATTTTGTGGTGAACGAACACGTTAGCAAAACTTATGTTTTATGAAGATGATCACCATGTACAAGTACTTAAAATAGTAATTCCTTTCTTGTTACAGACAAGAACATGCATATTATAATTTTTTATGAGTTATCAGTTATCATCGTAAACAAGTAAAAAATGTGAAAGAAAATTGTAATTTAAAAAGCTATGCTGCTTATTAATTTTTTTTTCAATTGTTGGTGTCATTACTATAATCGCTATTTAAATGGAGAAAAATCTACAAATCTGTTAATTACATCTTTCTCAAAATCACCTTTTAAAATTGTAACGTACTCTTTCCTCAGCAGCAGCTATGCATTTTCAAATTACAAGCAAATCGTTAAGCTAAAAAATATTAACTTTTTGTCATTCTCTCTGTTACATTCTTGTAAACTATACGGGTATATCGCGAGAGGACAAGGACACCAATTACATAAATTACTTTGAACGTGTTACAAGTTTGAAGAAAATAGGGTTATTTTATTAGCTTCTTTCTTTTCCCACTCCACAACCAACCACACCACCCGTTTTCCAAGAAATTCTTCTGTTGTAACTTTTTCTACCTCGAAAAAAAGTACTGCCACATCTCATCGTGTTTTATGGATTACAAATTTTTCGAAATTGGAAATGTAAAAAAGGTAAAAATTGTATTTTGTTTTTGTGTTGAAAGCTAAATCATTGTTCAAATAGTAATTACGATTAGAAAAATGGACTTTTGACCGCAGCAGCAGTGCAGAAGCGTAAAATGATGAAAGGCACTTCTGGTCATCCGAGAAGAATTATCCAGAGTGCGAAAGAGGTTGTTAAGCATTTTTAAATTACAAGGTTTGTATGAACTGCTAATAGGAAGCTTCTTTCTTTCTTCAATGAGCCATTTCCTTGCGTTTTTTTTTCGAGTTGCGCTGTTCATATAACAGACAGTGTTATTAGCTACAGCTGGCGTCGTCGTCGTCGGAGATGAATTTTTCCTTCATAAATCCAACAGACATGACTTGGCCATTCGCTTAAACTTCACGCTCACGAAGTACGACAAGGAAAAGGAGAAAAAAATGACACAAAAGGTATGTATGTATGATGCAATTATGTATATACATACGTTATAATATTCTCCTTTTTTAAATTTCAATGTCAAGTTTGCAATGAGTGCAAACTGTAATTTAAATTTTTTTTTGCTTCTTAAGAAGAGTAATTGTACCCTTTTTGTTTGTGCTTTTTGTAGTGGAATGTTTTTGTGGTGATGGCATCTGCAAAAGAAAGAGCATATTATCAGCCAGCGTCAAAAAGTGCTGATGGTACTTAACTTATCAACATGCATGTAGAACAGATTAAAAACAACAATTGCAAAAAAATAAGCGAGTAAAGCTAGTCTTTTATTTTATTATCATGATTTTTTGTCAGCGTGCTTCTTGAAGAGAAGATTGGCGTCTTGAGAGCACTTCTTCAGTTTTATAAATTATATCATAATTTTTTGCTCGAGATGAGCTTCTTTTTGAGCATCTGGATAATTTGATAGTGAAGACGGTTTTAGGCTAACTAAATTCTTTTTGGTTATTATTAACGGTGATGTTGCTAATGCAAAAGGAGCCATTTTTCAAATCAACTCACTTCTCTCGAGGAAGTAAGGAAACAATTTGCATTTTTGATGACTTAAATGGTTGATGTTGACAGTTGACATGCATGAGTGAAATGTGTGGTAGTGTGGCGTATTAGGAAAAAAACATGAAATCATTTTTTTCTGTTGGCATTGTTGATGGAATCGTGTATTCTTTTTTTGTATTGGGACTCACATTAATTATCCGGAACATCAGAAAGAGTTTCTTTCTACGGTCTGATTTTATCCGTAATGTTTCCATTTTTCACTAATGCGTAGAGTGATATCCGTATCGTATCACATTCATACATTTCGTCTAACTACTTTGTGCGATTTGTCAGCTTGAAGCGTTTTCTTTGCGTCCAGAGCTAGTCCAGTGAATTAGAAGTGAAAGGCAAGGTAAATCATACAAATGGATTTATTGAGCTGAATTATGCAATGCGATGTCTCTCAATTTATGCTATGGCATTTCGAATATGAAATAGAGCTAAAATTACAAAGTAAGGTATGTATTGTGCAAGAAATATACATATCAAAGTCTGAGTGAAAAAGTGCGTACTGCGACTGCATTGTTGTGCATGATGCTGATGGAGAATTTACCTTGCTTGTTGCAAACTGGTCCATACTTTATGAAAAGTTATTAATTAAAGTTAATTTATAATACTTCATGTCATATTGTATTATTGTATAATATAATAAAATCAAGAAGTCAGATTGAAAGTTTGTGTGGCTTTCAGTAGCTGTTTAGACTTTATATTCATATAGGTATACTTTATTCTATTGAACATTTAGGATGGGCCAAATGCAACCTATGATTTATAAATTGTTGTAAATGCACTACTTTTAATTTCAGGCATTGAAATCAATTAAAACTGATATTAACAGGAAGTGGATTCGGATTGAGTTTCTGTGGAAAACTGAATTTTAATTTGGCAGAATTTATCCGTAAAACTTAAAATCGTGTTTGATTGATAATTGATTTAAATGTTTTATCTTTAAGCTATGTGAATATCAAATTGGACACACTATATCAGTGCATCACCTTTTCATATATCCTAAATATAGATTAATTGATGTTATAACGCTTGTGTTCATGGACTATTGAACAAACAGTTGCAGGTTAAATTTTTCAGGGTATTCAATATTACACCAAAAATGATTAAAATACATAAGTATAATTTCTGGATCAAAGTTACTATAAAGCTGATTCATAAAAGGATGAAAAATAAACAAAGTGACGAAGAAAAGGTTAAAAAGCATCTGCTTTTAAGACAATTTTCTTCTTCCAAATCACAAAGAATGACTGACTACCGCTACGAAGACATCGACTCGACATAAAAGCATTACAAAACAAAAAAAAAATCGTCTTTTTGTCGCTTTTTTATACCTATCGCAAAATACATACCTGCAATATAATCTTGTGACATGGCATAATATTATGCAAAATATATGCATACACTTGTTGTAAAAGGACAGTAAAAGAATAGGTGATCTACCTTTTCCTGTGCTGTCAAACGGAACCAAACGGTTGCATGGCTCACTTGATTCTTCTCTTCCAACCATACATTTTTCCTCAGAGAGGAGTAGAGGGTAAAAAAAGTGTCTTGATTTTCATGAATATGATGATATGATGACGAACGAAGAAAAAAATGCCTTATCCACTTCAGCAAATCCTTTCTACTTTTATGTACAAAAATGTATTATTCTTTAATAATATATATTATACAAAAAAGGATGACTTCTTCTTTTATCGTCAACTCTACAATCTTCAACACAACCGCTTTCCTAACGAGAGAAGAAAGGGAAATGACGCTATAAAAAGATATCTGAAATAAATGCGAATACGGAGTTTTGTATAAAAAAAATCGTTCTCTTTTTTGACGAATAAAAATTTAAAAATCTCATTCAAATGTGCTTTCAGAGCTCACCTGTGGTTATATAAGATTTTATGTTGTTTTATGCAAAACTCTTTTCCGCGTCTTTACATCTTACTAGATCACTTGCTGTGGTGCACTGGATACAAAAAAAGGATTTGATTCGAATGATGATGTTGAAGTGAAGATGAGCTTTGATATTTTCATTCAGTGAAGCATCAAGAAGTCATTAAACTTGGATAAATGGTAACGTAACGAGCAATACGACGAGTCTTCATTGATTGAATGGTAGCGACACGATTCATGCATAAAAAATACGGTTACAGAAAATTTAACGCTAATAATAGCTATACAATGTCAGAAAAAAGCTTCTGAAGTAGAAGTTTCGGTAAATATTTTTTTGCAAGAGTAGTGATAGGTTTACGATGAGAAGACAGTAGTGCACACACCTGTGTGAGATGAAGTGAACTTGGTTTGCAATTCAACCTTATTGAAAATTTCAACTCTAAGTTTTAAATTATGAAAATATTTAATTTTGACTGTTATGCATAAGAAATACTATGTGTATATGCGAGTGTGACATGTAAGGGTGCATATCTTTTTCTAGTAAACTAACCAACAAACTTGACCGGAAGGAAATACATAAGTTGAGGAAATACTAGATATTATGTATAAAAAAACGATGCTGGTGATTTAATGATGATAATCCAAAGTTCACCTAGAGTTTATTTTTTTACGAGGAAATGGGCATCACGGATAAAACTGCATTAAAAGTACCATACAGCAGTGTACAATGTTAAATTGCAATGCAATTTTTCAATTTTATGCTACTGCTTCGTTCGATGCTGATGCTGTTGTTATAGTGATACACTTACTTAACGCATCATAAATGCAACGTAAGGAAATTATAGAGAAAATAGGTAAATTATTTTTTGAAAAAAGGAGAAGGCCGTTTTCTTGAGAATGCGGCACATTATTAACTTGTGTCTGTGTACTTATAAGACTTAAGTATGATTGTTTGTGATTCCCACTTCCCACTCACTCATTGTCGTTGTTATGGTAATAGATGTATATATGCGGTGGTGGTGTGGTGTATGTATTTTCATTTACCTTAGTTGAATGGATAAAATATTAAAGCTCTAGGCAGCGATTACACTCGCGTGCTAGATAATAATGAACACTTGTTGATGTTGATAATGTTAGTAATTTTACAGAGCGATAAATACGCACACAAATGCAGTCTCCTCCCACACAAGCCTAGTGGACTAGACTAAACCGCTTTGCTTTGGTTAAGTCCGTCCGTAAACATTGTAACATATGTATGCAGAATATTTATGCGGATGAACGGACTTTGTTGGCTTGGCTGACTTGACTCTAGTTCCGTTTCATATCAAAAAAGTTAACTAATGATTTGTTAAGATTGATTTGATTTGATGAGACTCGGCTGGCCTGGGAATTTACAATAATAATTTTTGCCTGTTACCTCACATGTTAGTTTTTAGTATTTTATGCGAGTATAAAAATAAATAGTTATTAGGTATTAAACGCACTTTAACTTTTTACATTCATTTTGCAAGGCTTTAAAAAAATGAATTGAAAGTAAGTACAATGAATGATGCTAGCAAAGTGTATATTGATAATGACAGTTTACGCGTTATTTGTGGCATAAAAAACAAAGCGTTCAAATTAAAAAATACACTGATGGATTCTTCCAACTGATTAGAATCAATGTTGTTTTTGTTCCTGAAATAGAGGATATCAAGTTGATTGAAAGTTAGTTGGGTACGCAATGAATGACGCACACAATCAAACAAAGTCTGCATGCAATTATGGTACGTATTTATTTAATCGTTTGGAAAAAAATATTTTTGGACATCGTTTTGTACTTAGGCAGGTATAAAAAAAACTGCCTGTGCATATTTTGCGATAATTATAGTATAGTAGCTTATAATTTCAGTATTTTGAACTATATGACAATAAGTTGTAAAAAATTCATTTCAGGAAAAAAATACAATGTATTTTGATCGTGGGAAAAATTTGAGTAAACTGGGCTAAATATGTATTCCTGTGATAGGTTGTGAATATAAATAGGGTAATTTAAACTTTTTGGGTCCTACAAACAAATAAAAAAGGCAAGCTGTTGGTGGTATTTATGTCAAACCAAAAAAAGAAGACCTACATGTTTTGAACAAAGTTATTAATCAAGAAATTGTTACAATGGGCATGTTTTGTCATATGAGTAATTATAAAATGAATGAAAATTAATTATTCTCTCGTATAACAATTAAAGTGCAGCACAAACCTTTTCAAATAATTTGTGCGAAAGCGGATATATTTCATCACTGTCTTATTAACTTATAATTTATGTATGACTTGCTTTATTTTTTACAGTTGGATGATGCAACTCTTCAGATTTACCGAGATGGGGACTACGGCACATACCTGGACCTGGAAGCCTCCGTAAGCGAGCAACAAGAAGAGTTTGAGGGATTCCATAACAAGTAAGTTTACAAGATAGATTTATTACAGACTTTTAAGAACGAGCTCAGCCATTTCCGTTACATATTTAAACCCGCAGGCAGTATACATATTTTTATTTGAAATCTATTTCACACGACCATTTTGCAACTATTTAAAAGAGGAAATTAGGAAAATATGCCAAACTTCATGTGAAAAAATTTCCTTTTAAAATGCAAAAGAGTTTCCGAACTTTTTAAAATATTTATTTCAATGTTACTAAATTAGTATCAGCGCAATCAAAAACGGAAGATATTTATCATACTTACTATACTTCAATGGATATACCCTGATTTTTTGGGTTGTTGATGAGCGACAAGAAAAAAAAGTGATGAAGACGGTGATTTTTGTCTATTTTTTTGTGTTGTCTCGTGATTTCTTTGATGATAGCAGATGGATCGTGCTAAGAAGTGTAAAAGGAAAAAACCGTTGGTTTATGACTCAAAATGTAGCGCAGTGTGTTCCCTCTTGTTTTTGTACCCAGAAGAAATGTGCTACCTTTGCTTTTTATAATCACGACAAGACAGTTGTTGTTGAATTACCTGCTTTTTTATTCGGAGCGTAGGTCTTATTTTTATGATTTTTTGAATATAAAGTAACAATGACTTCAATCTGTCTATTTAACAAAGCATTGTTATTCATGTTTATACGAGATAAGGTTTTTGATTCGGCAGTCAGCCGGCAGCTATGTATCTGTCCATCATTCATCGATTCGTCATTTTATTATCGTAATCATATCAAGAAAGATGATGATTGGATTGCTATTATGCTTTTACTTGATCTCATCTTATCATGATCATCTTGTCATAGTCAACATTTTTCTATTATTTATTCATTGTTTTTCATGTATCACTTTTTCAAGAACATCAAAGAAAATAAAAAGATGCTACTACTCTAATCTAATTTAACATCATTTTTCGTAATATAACCTTTTGTGGTCTATTAATCCAGTTAGCTATGTATGCTGTGTATCCCCAATCCCCATATATTTCTGCTTTCTTCCATAATTTGTATACAAAATGTTCTGTTTTAGATTGGAAGCTTAGGCATGTAATGTAATTAATTGATTTAATTATATTTTATGTGTATAGTATACTAACTTAATTTAACGATTTTGCTTTATTTTATGACTTTGGAAAAGATAGCTATCGAAAATCGAAAAAAATAGTATAAATGTGACTTAATTCAGTTGCTTAATTTAAAAGTTGTTATATTCCACGGAAGCCGAACTATTTTACAGCCAAGCTGAAGATATGTCTAATAATGTGGTTGATGTCAGCATTAATTCAACTTAAACTAATGGCAATTATCGGGCTATATAGTGTATATATAGTGTATATGGAACGGTACAACGAAAGTATTTTTTAAACCTTCTTTACAATCCTGACCTTACATATAGCATTTCAAGTGATACCACTACTCTAGTAATTTGATAGATGATAGGATAATAGGAGGGAAGGAAGATCATAAATGACTATAAATACCCAGCAGGAATTATAATTGTAGAAAATTTTAATTAGAACAAAAGAGGCTGGCCTGCTAACCCACGTCAAATGCAAACGTCACGTCACGTTCTTATTCCATTCTTCATGGTGCATAGGGTAGTAGTATGCAGTACCTCTATCTATATAACACTTGTGTTGTGAATGTTGTGATATTATATACATGTTTGCCTTTTTGACCAAGAACACTTTGTTTCTCAGTTGGTGGCCCTTGTTATTACTACACAACAATATGAGCAGCAAAAACTGACAATAGAACAGACAAACAGATTGTCGGCTTGCACTTCTAGGTGGTAGGTAAAAGCAAATGGACGAGTGTAATTACTAATTAGTAAACAAAAAGTTTCACTTTGTTGTTATTACTAATCAAGGTCATTAAGAAATTCAAAATGCAGTTGATGATCTTTCTTTTTTCTTTGCAGTGTATGTGAATGTATTCGTTCTTAAGTATATTATAATTATGCATGCATTTCTTGAGCCCATCCCATTTATCGGCCAAAGGGATTATTAGCAGTGCAGTTGCACTTCAGTAGTATAGCAGCAATTAACACATGATTACTCTGATTACTGTACTACTTTTGAATGTGCCTTGATGATGAGTATGAGTTTGTTAGATCCGCTGAATATTAATTAGGAAAATACGAAAACGATTTCCGTTCAATTTTACGGAAAGCTACAACCTTCTTTCAGCCAATTAGTATGCAAGTTGTATATTTTTATATGCCGTTGGCTTTATGGTGTTTTCGAGAGAAAAAAATACACTTTAAACGAAAACACTGTTTGTTGAATGAAATGTTATTCCTTACGCAAAATGAAAACATGACTGGATAAAAAACAGTAAACTTACATTATATTTGAGTAAATTTGTTATTTTAAGGTACCACAAAAATACTAAAACTGAAAAAGTTTGTTAATCTTTTAAAAGAGAGAAGCTTCCATATTGAATTGCATACTCAAGTTTTGCAAACTTGCACAGTCATTTCTTTTAAATGAGTCGATGCGTCGTTTCGTCTGTTTTTTAAAACGAAATTACATACGTGAAAAATTCCCTAAATTGCTAACCGTTTGTCAAGATACGATTTCCACTCGAGAGAATTGGCAAATAGCATATCTCGAGAAGTTGTGGATGTAAATGTGGAGGGTGTGGAGGCGATGACGGTCGTAAAAGCAGGAACTTTTGGCGTTTATGCCATGCCACTGAAAAAACGTGATCATCTCAATCTCAAAACTACTCTACAACTTTGCTTGCTTTGCAATTATAGTCCCTTTGGAAAGCGATTTTGTTGGCAGCTAAACTACTGAAACTTCCCGAAAGAAGGAAATAGGCGAATAAATGTATATTTTGCGCAGAGGTCTTTATACATAGTTTAAATTTTAGTGTGTTTCAAAAATGTATTATGTTTGCTTGCATTTCCCTTCTCTTAAAAAATATAGATAGATAATTATAGATGTGTATAGATTATAAGGCTTTTTGCAAACCAATACATTACGAGAAAAGCAACAACTTCCGGGACAGATATTTGCAAGGATGAAGAAGCTTCAGCACAAAATATTGAGGAGAGCTTAAAAATTGACAAGGAGAACAGTTTTTTTGAAAGCACACATTTAAATGACATGGTACACTTGTTTTATTTTTCGAACAACCTCAAAAAATTAAGGAAAATCAATAACCGAACTTTGTAAAGTTATGTCGCGCGTTTACAAAACAACAACAATGCATGGAACAACGGAACTAACTGAAATGGTCAATTACACAGAATGTAATGCTAATTTCTAATTGAAGTCATTAATTAACGAGGGGCGAATCTAACAATTGACATTTAAAATATCATCAAACCTCATCGATTTATTCCAACGTCATTTTTCTGTTGTGTTTGAAAAAAAGCGTTTTTCTTGTGGAATTGATCTAGTTTGGCAAAGTTTCGATTTTTTTAAACAAATTGTGTAACAGAATTTATCTCCACCCACGAGTTAAAATATAGAGGAAATCCTTCCAAATAGCTGTTGTTGACTTGTGACATTTTTGATGCGGAAAATTTTGTGCTGTCTTATTCATGCACCACCAACAACGCATCAAAAGTAATAAATATATCCCAAATTGCAGGAATAATCCAACGAACATATCAAGGATAAAAAAATATATGGTGATGGCCAATGAAAAATTAACCTATTTTTTAGGATGATGGGACATGACATAACATGGATGTATGTATATGAATATTTGCATGTAAAGATTATATGCAATCACGATCAGACATAAAAAAATAAAATATCGATGAAATTCGCAAAAATAGATGCATATGCATTCAAAAATGAAAAGCAGGTCATGGATAATCATTACTGTATTTGAATATGATCCACAAGTTGACTGATTGGTCGTAAGTCGTAATGATGCAATCGAATTTTTGTAATAAGCTCCAGAATATTTTTGTAAACGTTTTATGAAGATTGGAAGTCAAATGCGGTTTGGTTTGCGAATCATCGGAATATATTATTTCAATAAGCAACTGGGTTTTGTTCCATCCCGATATAATTTTCAAACATAAACATGTAATTCTTTCATATTGCAGATAGGAATCGCACAAATAACAATTAAGTCTTATTATAATATTGACATCATCCATACTGTAAAACCGCGTGCGTGATACCGGCTCCATACACCATCCATGAAGCTGACTTAAATTGGCCTAAATTGCACTAATTAATGCATTGTCACGAAAAGTAAAATGCAAATTCAAAGTCATAACTGAATCTTGGAAACTATGATTATACGGGACCAGTTTTTGACTTCGGATAATCATAAACAAGAAAGCTTTTATTGACTCATGTTTGTTATTTTGCTGTCGAAATTATACTGCGTTTCAGAACGAAGTTTTTAAGCTCCTTCTCAGTAGTAGAACTAGTTCTGAAAATATACTTTTACAAGTTGGTGTAAAAATCGTTGAAGTATTTTTTTAAACATAATAATATTATGTGCTTGTGGTGCAATAATTGGCGTAGTGCAGTGGTTGGACATCCCGCTGACAATCATATTAACTTTATTTGGTAGCTTCTTCAGAAGTTAATATATTGTGGTTATAGTTCAACTTTTTTTCAAAACGATTAATATTATATACATGTTTTTACACGCTATTACGCTATAATAGAAGTGAAATCTTCATACATACTATTTATACCCCCAGACAACTTCCACTTTGTAAAAAAAACCATCAATTTCAAATTTCATCATCATAAATTTCTACGTTGATTTCGATTCTTTTAGAAACAGGCCGACTATGATGTATGAAATGTAAAATTTGTACTTGACTTGTGCTCACCTTACTCTACTCTAGTTGGGCAGCTGTCAGTACGGTTATCATACTAAACTAAACTCTATAAAAAACCAGAACCAAATTCAATTATGGAATATATATTTCTTAATGCATAAATAATACTACTTCAATAGCCTTGCTTTCCAATCCGAACGTTTTTTTTCTTTCTTTCAGGTAGATATACAGATTTAAAAAACAGATTCTTCGGCCATGTGGCAAAATTTAAAGTTTGTCATTGTTGAAGTGGCGTATATTAAACATTGATGAACGAGAGATTACATTATAGAGAAAATTTGCCCCATTTATTTTTTGGGTACCTAAATGCTAAGTCTTTTATAATGTTGTAGGAGGATTATGTGTCCGTTTCACTTTCTCGGTCAAATGCAGAATTTATGCGTGAAGTACTTTTCGATTGCATCCCGTCATGACATTTTAAAACTTTTTTTGCACATTCAAATCTAGATCATAGCTGTTTTACTGACTTAAATATACACACAGCGCTGCATACAGCTGTAAAGTAAGAAAACTAGTACTGTAAGTATTATAGAAAGAAGTGCTTGAAGTACTTTCTACTGATTTTAAAGATCAGAATTAAAAAAGTCAATTTTATTTTGTTTGTCCATTTATAAAGCATGTAATCGTTATTTGTCTGTTTCTCCAAAGCTGTTCAGTTTTAGACTAAAGTCTCTTGAGAAAGCTTGATGCCAGTACTTTAATCTATCTATTGGTGAAATAATAAAATGCCCATTTAAAATGCATGTAAACCGTTAATTGATCGTTACTCCGGTACCGTTGAACCGATTTGGCTGAAAATCAATAGGCTTCTTACATTTGCCCCCAAGGTAACTGTATACCAAATTTCAAGTCGGTAGGTCAAAGCGTTTTTGAGTTAGAGCGCACACAGACAGACAGACAAACAGACACAAAATGCAATCTCAATAAGAAGTACAAGCACTTCTTAATAAGCTTTACAGAAATTAGAGAAATGACAGACAACTTAATACCAATGACCTTTTTTCTTCAAAAAAAATCTTACTCTTTAAATTTCATTACGATTGTAGGCGAAAATAAATGTACACTGACATGGAATAATAAAGACAGCTTGAGTTTTTACACTTTGGATACAGTCTCAAATAATAAGATTACTGCTGTAAAATAATATCTTTACTCTCTCAACTTATCATTAGTTTTTAATGAAAAATTTGAGTGCTTATTGCCTACTGAACTATAGAACTCTTTTTAAAAATACATGTCAGGAGGGAAATGGACAGGAAATGATTCACATTACTCCACATCCTCAAATAAATCGTTGCATCTTAGAAAACATTGTCATCTTTCTATATTTTCTCGGAAATGGCCATGCCACATGACAAAAAATTAAAACACGACTTTTTTCTAACCATACCAAATGTTCGGGGTGGTATCTACTGAGCTACATTGGCATAAAAACTTTCCTTGAAACAATTCAACACTACTAATTTTGTATGCAAACGTTTTTCACGGATTAATACAAGTTAAACATCTCGTGATTATCATCATTATACTTTTTATTTGAACGTTTTCTGAGAAAAAAATATTACATGTTTAATAGGTTGGTGGTGTACCAGGGAAAATTTTGCTTTTGCTTTGGTTGCTGATGGTCAAATTGACTACTATCTTTAGCTACTAGAAAATCTCGTAAAATCTGACACGAGTTTATTTTTGCATTTCTTTTTTTAAAGTAGGACACTTTAGAATTTTTTTGGGGAATATGAACGAACGCATCATTAATGTAAGGTATGTAGACTTAACTCGACTGACAATTGACTTTAAATGAGGTAGTTCATGTCTCACATGCAATTTTGTGTTGTTTTTTCGTGAAGTGATAAGGTGATAACAATCTGTTACAAGTTAAACGCGTGGATTTTTTTAGGAAAAAAACGTACTTTACAAAATTACATGTGTTTAAAATATGTGTATGTAGAATGCATGTAAATTTTAGTAGGGAAAGAGGAGATACACTTTTGTAGGTAATAAAAATTCAAAAAAGCAAAAAACAAAAGGAAGTCCCAAAAGAGTAGTTAACCCTTCACTTGACATGCACTCTTATTACAACGTCGTGGCTGGCGCGACATCATCATCTTCAAAATAGATCAGACATACTAGATGTCAGAGTCTGGGAGTCAAGTAGGATTAAAAAGTGATGCATTTCATATGAGAACATTGGTGGATTCCATAATGAGTCATAAGAATGAGAAATAAGAACAATGAATGGCAATATCGAGATTTTAAGAAGAACAGAAAAGTACAAGTACTTGTTTTCCAGATTTCCTACAATGATATGATTCAAAGAAAACCCTAAAAAAGTTATTTGTAACACTTCTTCTACCATTATCGTGACAAAATTTAGTTCAAAGTTGATCACTTATCATCACTGATGCAGTGTCAGTATACTTGACTGAATTGGAGTGACGTATAGTCTTGGGGAACAATTACAAGACATTAAACATTCATATGAGTCATCTGCTCAGGAATGTGTTTCCTTTTCTATAATCTGTTTTTCTACTGGATACGTTCTTTGAAACCGAAACAATAAATTATTTGATTTTTAAAAATCTTCTCATAATTTATGAACTGTTCACCTTTCTGTGTAGGAATGTGAGTGTATAATAGTAAGTGGTTGATTTCCCCATTTTCATCCAAGCAGAAATTATCTCCCATCTCCTCTACGCTGCCCTTTAACAAAGAGTCGGCTTCTTTTGAGGGGATGATAACGATGATGATGACATACGTACTCATGAATGTGTGGCTCTAGTAGTAAAAGAGGATATGTGAAGCATGAAGGCATTCCACTACTATTACTACACACTCAAAATGTGAATCAATTTTCAATCCCTTTTCTTATACATCTTCTTGGTTTGTAAATATGCGTCAAGTCAATCAGAAAGAATTCTAAGATGAGATGAGTATTAAATTCCGAATGAGAGAAGAAAGGCTTAAAAAAGTTCTTTCTCCGTTTCCCCATCTTTTTAACATGTCGTCATCATCGTCATCCTCATAAAAGATTTTTTTGAACAATAACCCTAGTTAACTAAAAAAAAGTGATGTTTGATGTGATGTGACCCATGTTACACTATTTTATTACTTGAATGCGGTATGTATACTGTATTAGCAGAGGATATGGTTTATTCTTCTTTTTTTGAAAAAAAAAAAAAAAATTAAAAATGTTGAGCAACTGTATAGAAATTTACAAGATTTTCATGGCTGTAAATCATTTTATTTGCTTATTTTTACTAGAAGATTTTCACGCATTCTTTCTGTTTTTGTGGCTGGTTTATATTGTGCAATACCGATTTTCAAAAAATATGAACAAGAAGGAAACAATGCATTGTTTTCTTGCATGGATGCAATTTTGAATGGTTTCAAAATAAAAATTTCTCTTTAAACGCAATTTACAACGGCAAAACGAGACGGGACGGGAGTTGACGGACACACGACGATCACTAATTGTCGGTGAATAGATTATACTTTACTTGCAAAATAGACATAAAGATCGGTTGGTATATTACAACCGCTTATAACAATGAAATATCCAAACTCCCAATGACGGAAGTCAATGACTTTGGTGAATCCTCGCCAGCAAAAGGGGGGAACAGCCCATCATCTTCATCCAGGTTGTAAACTAATCAGTAGACGGGTTCCTTGCGTTGCTGTAACGAGAATAAGACGACTTCTCCATTTTATGAAAGTGTGAGTCTCATCATTTTGACGTTTGACGTTCATTAATTTTTTAGCTGTGAAACGATTATTGTGTGTATACTTATTTTAATAGTTATCATCACATCATCGTCCCAGAGTCCCATCATCATGATCATTATAAAACCGATTACTTCTCCTCGTAAAAAAATTCACGGGATAATTTAAGAAGTTTTGGGAGAAGCGTTTCCTCAATGCTTAGCTAATTCCGTCCAAAAATGTAATGGGGTGCTATATGGTTAATATAATTAGAAGGCTTTTATATAATTTATATCTGTTTTTAAATTTATTACGTATAATTATCAAATTACTTTAACAAGTTTTAGCATTAGTTTTTTTTTTGGCCCCACCCACGCGTTTATTGGGGGTCTATAAATATTTTTGTGTGAATTACCAGAAGACAATGACGATATAAAAAAATTATGGGAATGATATAACTTTACAATATGAATATATAAACTTGTTGGAATTAAAATAGTTTTCGGTCCGCCTGTTTTGTTATGACTTTATGGCAAGCGCAACGTAACGTAATACGAAACCAGACATGTTGGAGTCAGAAAACTCTGAAAATCAAAACAATTCCATTTTACTCTTCTCTTCTGGTTTAAAAAAATGAATAGAATATACGCACGACCTCCTTGGCAGAGGCTCTTGGTTTTTTACAGACAAATTTACGTGCTTTTTCATCGAACAACTTGAAATGATATTCGCAAAAGGTTTTTAAAAATGTTCCAAGTCTGTACGGATCGGCGATGGTAGTGGCAGTGATGACTATGACTAGTGACTGCTTCATCATTCTTCGGTAATATTTGTAATCTCTGTCCTCAGTCAAATAGCATAGTCATCATTATCACAAAGTAGGAAATGCATGTACATGTTTCGGTGTTCTGAAATTTTTAAAACAAAGAGATGATGATGGTGAAGTGACTGACTCAATAGTAATCATGATTCACTGCTCCTGCATTTACTATGACTGCGATGCGAACAGAATGAACGAGTACATTGTATGGTTTGCTTACAATTTACACTTTCCTGATTATTTGAGTTAACGAGACCTTTATTACGGATCCTAAATGGAATTGGAGCTATGTATGTATATATGCTATTCATCTGCCAAAATCCCGACAGTTCAATTAGCATAATAAAATGTATTTAAAGTAAAATATTTTGCTAATGTGGATAATGCGGAAACATTGCAAAAAGAATGTTTAGTTTAGAACGAACTAAACTAAATATCCAAGAAAAGTGTATAAGGGTCAAGGTAAATATTTTAAACATGATTGACATGAATAAAGAACCAGGTTGACTGAACAACTGAACAAGTAGCTTTTGTATTTCTTCTATTCTTTCAAAAAACCAACCTGCCTGGGAATCCCGTATTCTAAATACATGCCCTATTGACTTACCCTAGAAAAAAATTTACTACGCAAGAAATTCCCATTCTAATTATTTTGGAAAAAGCATTCAAAGAGCTAAAAACTTTAAAACGAGATTTGCTTTTTAATTAGCGTCTTCTTCAGCTTTTACTTCCATTCAGTCAGATGAACAGGAAGAGGCACTTTTTGAATACGGTTTCCTGCCCCTGCGCAAGCCAACTACACTTAAACTGCGTGCATTTCATTTTTACAACGAGAAATGGCTGATTTCTAAAAATATCCCTTTTTCTACTACACCTACTAATGTAAATGTGCGTACAATTTAACTTTTTTGTGTGTTTTTTTTTAAATTTCTAGCCGGAAGAACTCGATTGTTCTGCGAGCTCAACTTCCAGTCCGAGTTCATGCAATCATTGGTAAGTTGCCATTCTGTACATAACTACCGTGATCATTACTTTTTCCTGAGGAACATCTTCGTGTGCATTTTTAACTCCATGATATTTTGTCTGTCGTCGGTTTTTCATCGGCAGTGCGAATAACAAAATGACAATGACATAGAATTTTTCCAAGACATGCTGAAGAAGTAGGTACAGGAATGCGTATCTGGTCTGGAAACTAATTAGTGCTGTAATGTAAAAAAAAACAAGAACTGAGCTCAGACCCAGACCACAAAATGATTACATTTTGCACTGTGATGTGAAAAAATCCATTAGACCCGACCCAAGAATAAACCACTTGAAAATATCAATGTTTAATTTTATTTCATTTCAGTAGATCTTTCGTGTTTCTTTTCAATGTAATTTGTTGTACTGTAAGTACAGAGTCCAACATGAAGTAAAGGTACATTTGAATTTTCCAAGTTTTGAGCCCCCAAAAGGAAAATCATGACTCTGATGACATGATATGATTTCAGTGGGCATTTTCCACACATTTTATATACCAACAACACCCACCGTTTAATTTTATTTTATTTCTTTTAAAAGTATTTATATTATTTAAAGTATTTTTTTCTCGAAGTTTAACTTATAAAAAGATTGATTGACAATTATGATAATGAAGTGACCATTTCTTCACCACATGCTTGAGTCTGAGAGATTCAAAAATCGTTTTTTAAGTACCATGTCACGCATGAAATTTAAAATCTGCAATCTACACCTTTAAGCCATGTACGTATACAATACTTGCACATCGGAAAGTTGGTGACACAAGCTTTGTTGCTGTTTCTTGTATTTTTTAAATGTAATGGGCATGTGTGTACTTGAGCTAGAATATTTACAACTAAAAATTTCGACATAGTTGGTGTGATATCGTGCACAAGATTACTAGAGCATCATTGACTTATTGCAATTGTAAAAATTTAACAATGATCTGATTTGTCAATTGGCACAATAACATATACCATTTCTTATAATGTGCATTTTCTTTGCTTTTCCTTCACAAAGAAAAACTCATCAATTCAGATGGACGTGAGCTGCGACGTGCTTTGTTCTCACTTAAGCAGATTTTCCAGGTAAGTGGATCAGAATAATTAATAAAAAGCAGTATGAACACAGTAACATCAACGATTTAAGCATAGGTTGAAAAGGGACAAATTTGAAAATTAGGTTGTATTGATATTCATTGCAGAAATAGTACATCATGCAAGTATTCTTATAATTACTATTGCTTCATTTCTAAAATATTTTTCACACTTTTACTTTTCGAAATTTGGCACTATTATGAGGAATGCTAAAATTGCTACCAAAAATATTATATTTTACACAAAAATAATACAAGAAAATTTGGAAAATTAACTGTTGGTCACGATTCTGTTTTTAAAAGTGCAAAGCTTTGTTTTTGTATTGTTGAGTTCATGCACAATTTTTTTTTGCATGCATTAACTTTTTTTTGGCTGCACATTGCAAGCACGCAAACTACTCAACATTGTTATGAAGCAATATATAATTGTAATCGTAATAAAATAGGAAGCATTGGGTGAAGGGTTTTAAAGATTGGTGGTGCTGATGCACTAAAAAAAGTGTCAAGTGGTCAAGAAAAGCTCTAAAAAAGTGGGCAGGGTATTACTCGGATAGTTTATTGTTGCAACAAACTCAAAAAAAATCAACGAGATACGAAAAAAAGGTCGAATAGTAATAATTTCATGTGAGAGAGAATATGTTTCGATCATCTTGAGAGGAAGTTTTATGGTTTTTTTCTTTACTGCTCCATATTATCCATCCATATTACATATATATGCTATGTATATTTTAAAGAGAACATGATGATCTAGAAACAATTTTTTTTTTTGCAGAAAAAATAAAATCTCAAAATCTTTGGAACCCTTTTGTCACGCTTTTTATGTGGTTTTCGTGACCTGTGAAAAAAATCAAGATCATGACATGAGAAGTGAATAAAAAGTGAGGGACAATAAAGATGAGTAGGCTATAAAGCTACTCCTTTTTAAAGTTAAATACATATATTTTTTAGGGTAAAATGTAGTAACCTGTTTTTTTCTGCATAAAAGAATTGAAATATTTGTTGGGTGAAATGAACTTTGACCGTCTACCACCGTAATCCATATTGTTTTAGAGTATTGCTACATAAACTTTACTACTTTTGTCATGAAAAAAAAATTCTTAGATGATTTTGTTTGCATAATAATTTTGGTCCAAAGTGTATTGTTTTATTTTTCTAAAAATTTAAGCAAATAGGATAATGACAATAAAAAACGGTCGTACTTTTTATGCCTTGTTAATTACTCATATGTCGCAAGTCGCAACTCAAAAAATCCTTGTTCAATTTTGTATTTATGACTAACTGGCTCATGCATCATCTCATCATATCATGACTAGTTTAAAAGTAGTTTGCAAATGGATGCATGCAAGTTTTTAAAAAGTTTTTGTAAAAAGAAAGTCCAGTGAATTTTTTGCACATTATTACACATAATGAACGAATAATTACATGCATGTTTACCTGGTACTAAAATAGTTTTTCTAGTCAAGCTTAAAAATACACGATATAATATTAGATTAGATCCATCTTCACGTTAAAAAAGGGATGAGTCGAAGAGTGCACGTTTGAAATGTAATAAAAAAGTCTGTCGAGAATTGTTCTTCCCTCCCACTGTCCAAACCCTTGTCTAATTCTAATATGCGGATTTCTATCGTAAATTGTGCATCTTATGAACAAGTTGATTTATTTATTTTATTTCATGTCTCATGTCACCAGTCACTTCTTCACGAAGAAGAAGACACTTTACTCTTTATTTGTCTCCTCTCCTCGAGAGTCTATAATCATTTGTATTATTATCTTAGGGTGGTTTCAGTAAAAAAATCGGCAATAAAAATTTGAAGGCATGTAATTTAGAAAAAGGGTAGTATAGCAATATAGTTTTGTAGTGAAAAAGATCGTTGTGTTACTGTCACATTTTCTTTCTCATCTCTCATCATCTATTTTTTTTATGTTCTCATGATTTTTTCTTTACTCTATACCCAACACAGGAGGACAAGGACCTGGTACACGAATTTGTGGAGAATGGAGGACTGTCTTGTCTCATCAAAGTGGGCTCGGATGCAGATCAAAATTACCAAAACTATATTCTTCGAGGTGGGCTTATTTTTGAAAATTGTATTTGATTTTGAGAATTTTTACGACAATTTCACATTTTAATTTCTAATTTATCATGCCTATCAATAATTTTCTTAATTAAATAAAAATACACATGCAGCTTTTTACGAGCTAGTAAAGTGGAGGAGAAAGTAAAAGGAAGATTAAGGGAATAATTATTGTCTTCTTTTTTAAACATATTACAGCTATTGGTCAGGTGATGCTTTATGTGGATGGGATGTATGGCGTGATGCGACATAATGAGACTATACAATGGCTCTACTCTCTAACGGCAAGCAAGTTCCGGCTTGTTCAGAAGACTGCTCTGAAATTACTCCTGGTTTTTGTTGAGTATGTCGAGACAAATTGTCTGCTTTTGGTGCAAGCCGTTTCCACTGTGGATACTAATAGAGGTATGAGCGAGCATGACGAAAGGAAATGGCTTGTTAGAGAGTTAATTGGTCATATGAACGTTTCATTGTTAATGTTTTTACAGGAGCTCAATTATGGTCAAATGTAATGAATCTGTTGCGAGACCATGACTCAAATTCAGGAGATTCAGAACTTCTTATTTATGCGATGACCCTAGTCAATAAGGTTCTCAATGGAATTCCTGATCTGGACTCGTATTATGACCAGATTGATGCATTGGAAGAACAAGGAATGGCTACAATTATACAAAAGTAAGTTGCATATTTTAAATTAATTAATTTCTAATTTCATCATCAACAATTTAAAAAGGCATACGAAATGCAGATAATACATTCATATACATCATACATGAAACTTTACCCTCTATCATTATGGTACGTTAACCCTCATGATAAGCTTTCTTTCAAGGTACCTATTTTCCCTTTGATTTTTCCTGCAACATGGCTACCATGTTGTCAATGTTGATTTGAAAAGGTACTGGAAACGGGACAAAATATTTTATGAGCCAACTGGAAATCGCAATTAGCTAATTGGAATAAAGCGACTCTTTGAATTAAAAAAAACTGATTATTGTAAAAAACAAACATTGCTTTGAAAATGGACGAAGAAACGTATAGTGCGAGAATGGTCCCACCCAAAACTCTGAGCCCCATTCTACTTAAACGAAAAAGGGTATTTCGTCCCATTTTGCACAAGTGGTTATCAAAGATTAACGTTCCGGGTTCAATTAGGCGTTGGAGAAATTTACAAGTATGTGCAGAATGTGCTATTCTTGGAGGCATGCTGATTTGTTCGGTCTTTGGCAGTCGTTATCAATTACTTTATAATAATTTTGATGAAGACAGTATTTGGGTAAGCTATTCAAAAAAATATAATTCCCTGTTTGAGAAGAGGAAATTAGCCAAGCCACAAGTTAGTCTATTTTCATAATAAACTGTTTTGCCACAGGACTGGGTTGATTTAAGTGGAAATCCGTACTTGGAATATGGATTCTACTTCGGGCTCATACTCTTCGTAATGTCTTGGCTGTTAGTGTCTAATATTAGCTGTTACACAAAACTCCCAGTAACTTATTTAGATGTGTGCATAATCCTTCTAAAAAATTGGATACTGCGCTTCCTCTTTGGGATAACCATTTCCATTTTGTACAATTTCTGCCGTGTAATAGTCATCACGCAAATTGAAGACTATTATCAAAAGTTCCGGATTCTGGACAAAGAGAACGAGACAGATGAGCCCCAGATGTATGAAGAACTGGGAATGTCAATATATCAAGATAGGTTTGGCACGTTTTCAACCCTGATATATGGAATCATTTACTTTCGCTACCTGCAAAACTCAGACCAGCTAATTCTCAGATTTCCCCGGTTCAAAAATGAGAATAAAATAGTTTTCCGAGGATACTTGCCATTGTTTCTCAAGAGTACAGCCATCGGCTTGGGATTAATTTGGTTTGCAAACGACGACGACGAATCCTGGAGCAAGAGCTGGAGAACTTTGTTAATTTTTCTTACTCAACTGAATATTTACTGGTTTGCGATATGGGCCATTTGCAATGCAGCTATTTACTATTTTCAAACGAGATTACAAACCAAGATAGGATATCCTTTTTACTACAATGTCGACACTGGAAATGAGTGTACCGGAAATGAAAAGAAAATTCGCCATATTTCTGATGCGATGCGCGTATCTTTGGAAGTAGATGACTATTTGAAGTATTTAGCAGTTTACGAGTTTTCACAGAAAGTTTCCTTTGATCCACTAAGCTGCAAAAAGCTATTTTACCTGACCAAGATGAATGTGCCTTCAGGATTTGAAAAGAATTTGGATGCGAGTTTTGACATTTTGGACAATTTCCGGGATAGTGTCAAGAAATGGATGAATCTGTATCAGAAGCAGTCATGGCTTTCTTCAATGGCAGAGAATTGGTTTGGGAGCAGTCTTCCCCCAAAAGAAAGGATTAATCCTAGACGCCTTAGGCCATCAACGACTTCATCTGGTCGTTTGGGAAAAGATCCTCCACTTCACTCCAAAATACGAAACCTAAAAATGGCTAAAGGTCAAGAGGAGGGACCTCTGGACGAATCTTTGAGCTTGGATGTCAATCGACGAGAATTATTGTGGACGCTTTTGAAAACAGAAGTTTACCAGGCCATTGATAAAATCACAATGCCAATAGTAAACATGCTGATAACAACTGGAAGTTATTCTGTTGGTCCTTTCATACGGCTCCCTTTAACATATGTTATAGTCCCATTTGTTGAATTCCTTTTACGAGAAGAGGGTCAATCAGAGTTGGCAAACATGCTTCACAGCCATTTCCAGATTATCCAGTGGACACTTTCGGGAGTAACAGAGATGACTTGCAAATCGAAACAATTTGATGAGTATGGGATCGCCCAGTTGTACTACAAGCAAGTTATTAACTGTTATTTGGACTTTTATGAGACAATGAGTGAACTGGATGAATTATTGAAGAAGCTGACAAGAAATTTGCAAGTAGCTGATTTAGAGAGTGATGGGAATTTTCCGAATTATCTGAAAAAAGATAAGTATTATCTTGAACAAGCGTATCATCAAGTTGTGATGCTTCTGCGTAATTGTAAGTTCTCAGTGAGCAAGATGCATGCACTGTACAAAGGGAATTATCAAGTGATGAAAATTGACCGAGATCTGCAGGATAAATTAAGGAAGTTTTGTGAATTTTAAGGCTTTTTATTGTAAGAAAAAACCAAAATACAGTTAAAAAATGTGTGAAAAGTATAAAACATTTTATGGAAAAAATATGTGCCAATATTTATTGTGTAAGATTTTTAGTGTGAAATCTTCTGTTATGAAATCACGAATGTAATAAAAATAGAGTTTTAAAAAATTGCATGATTTTAAAGAAAGTTCATAATGCATCATATATATAAATACATATACATACAAATAAATACATAAATTGAAAAGTTGAATATTTGCCAATCATGATCATTAAACTAAACCAATTCATTAAGCTATCTGCATTTTCATGCGGAACGGTTTGAACATGTTCTTTATTCTTTCTTTTTTATTTTTCAAATCAATTTTTCAGTTACATGGGCAAACAGTGTGCAGACTTGGATCTAATCCAACAGTTCCAGATTTATGAAATGGTGCTCAAGCATGAGGATGGTGAGGAAGACAACATAATGATGCAACTAGACGAGAGCATGAGGTACAATGAATCTTCTTTAAAAAATGAATGTTCAACCATGTCCATGTCATTAGCCCAATTTATTTGGATGATAAAAATATATTTATGTTCTTTTTAGACAAAAGCTTCTCACTAGAAAAGGCTATTGTGAGGTGGATGGCGGTGGTAACAATAAAATCCGACGTAAATCTCGCAGAAGGTCAAGCAACACACCACCCACAACCCCGAATGGTTCATCTCTTCCAATATTCCCACATCCGGTGATTCGTCGACTGTCATCTACTGAGGATCAAGGAAAGGATTCCATGGATGATGGTAGTTCTACTACTTCCACTTCCTCACATTGTTCTTCTTCCCCTGGTCCACCTAACGGCACATCCACCCCACCTCCTTCTTACATAATTGCTGGATATGCTAATGAAAAATGTACCCTTCTAACAAAAAAATTAACAAATCACTTAAAAAATATTTTCTGCACCGGTTTGGCAAACTAAAATAATTATTGTTTTGCTTCGAGTTTGAGTGTTTGCTGAAAAATAATTAATTAAGAGCTTTGTTAATTAAGAAAAAATGGTTTTTGGTGTTTTTGTAATAGGTAATGGCAATAGCAAAATGGAAATCGGTATGACCCCAGCCATGAGAAGAAGGAGGGAACGGAGTGACACACAAAAGTCGTTATTAGACCAGAAAATGCTGAATGGGAGTAGTAACGACTTATCTGACTCTTTACTTCAAAAAGACTCTTCAACTTCGAATCTCATTCCTTTGGGAAGATCCTTCAGTGGTAAGAAGGACTCATTTGGTAATCTCTCTATGCCGTCAGCCTTGGAGCAACAGAATAATCTAAAGAATAGTAATGGAACAAGTAATAATAATAACTGTGGAAGTCCCAACGCAAACATCACAATAGCTAGGCCCTGGATGCTTCCCATTTACACCAAGACAAATGGAACAGCAGCCAGTTCAACGAACATAGCGAATAATGGTGTTGTTGGGGAAATTGAGTCTCCAGAATCGACTGAAGAGAAAAGAGAACATTCTGTAAAGGATCTTACCCAAAAACTAGCAAATCAAAGTTTACTCACAAGTCCAGTAGATGAGAATAAGAGTTTGCTGCGAAGTGGGGAATTGTCGGGAGTGGTCTCAAAAGCCAAAGAAGGTTTAGCCAAATCAAAGTCTCGTGCAGATCTGAAGCCACCCACAGGAGAAAACGGGAATGGGGGAAAGGGATCACAAGTGGAAACGAAAAAGTCAGACAATGACTTTCACTGGGATTTTCTAGTCATGAACTTGCACAGATCTTTGGAAATTTGTGATCTCGATTTTACGGATCTGAAGACCAACGACGATGAAGACATTATGGCACCCAATCCTGCGGTTTTAAATAGTTGTCATAATCCACCTCCTTTGCCACCCTCTGGAAGTGGGTATATTCCACCACCTCCACCTGGAGTGAGATTTGGTGCTCCACCGCCGCCTTCAGTAAATGGATTCGGGAATTCAATGTTTGGAGTGAACTTAAAGGGTAGACAAACCTCTCCTACAGCAAATGCAGAAAGTGATACGGGTACTTTGAGGAAAACAAAGAAAACTGTGAAGCTTTTCTGGAAGGAGGTGAGGGAAGATCCAATTACTGCAGCGAAGGTTGAAAAAGTGGGAAGTTTATGGACGGAGCTTCCACCTGTGGTAGTGGACACGCAGAGATTAGAACACTTATTTGAGTCCAGGGCCAAGGATATGATAAGCAAGGTAAGGTCACATTTCCCCCTGTATTTCGATCGATTTGGGGAACTAGCTGCAAAACTCCAAAAATTTACAAGCTATTTTACTTTACAACAAATCATTCTTCTTTTTTCAGTTTAGAAAAAAAAACCCAAATATTATACATTTTAATTAACAAACACTTGAGTGAATTTTAATCATCTTCAGCGGTGAAACTGAATTTGCTAAAAAATATATACACTTTCCACAATTAGAAGTTATATTTATTTATTGGCTTTCGAATTTTTTATATTAACATATTATCTGATTGAGATATTCAGCATCTTTAATTTTTAATTTAATTTCCGCACCAATATTTATTAGCTTCTTTTTAAAGAATACTTTCACTTTTTTATTTCGCCACCACCACCATCACTACATCATTTTCAACTTTCACTCTTTTGCTTTCTCTAAAAAATAAAACGTTAATTTTTTTGTTGAAAACAACTCACTAAACGAAAGCAGATTAATTTTATGCCAATTACTCATACATTTTAAGTAAATTTTTATTTAAATCATCTCAGCCAGATTATCAACCTATCAAATTGATACACATACTTCAAATTTTCTATGCTAGCTTTAATATATTTTTAATTACATGCTAGTAATTATTGTAGTGACATATTTAATTATAATTATTAATTTTCTATTTAAGTTCGTAGTCTATACACTGATAGTACTTTTTTGTGTAGTCCTATCGGAAATTTTTCGATTGTGATAATTTTGTATCTTTTCTCAGCTCTCACTATGTACATTATTTATAGCGATCTTTTTTAGAGAGCCAATTAAGCTATTTTGGCAGCCAATATTTTTGTTTGTTGAAGACAAATACCCAGCAATTAAGTTTGTTTAAAAAAAGTCAACTTATCATTTTTATTATTTTATTATAAAAATTTGGTTTTTGTTTGATTTTCTTCTACCGCTTTCACGTTCTTCGCTTGGACTACTTACACACAATACAACGACAATTACTACTTGGTGCCTTTATTTAAAAGGAGGTGAGTATTTAGAATAATTAAAGCTTTTTTGATTGGTTTTTTACAAGTATTATTTTTTTATTTCAGTGCATAAAGCTATGTATAAGTTGGTAGTTTGCACTTTGCACAAAAAAGATATCATTTGAGCATAGCGTAGTTTTAAATATTGCACTACATTAATTTGTTTGGTTGGAATTTTTGGTTTTGGAGGTTGGTGGTAGTGGTTCTTGTAATTTGTGGATCGTTGGGTTGGTAGTTTTGGTAAAATATCATAAAACATATGGAACAGAACCAGACATTATTTACTTAATTTATCATAATTTTTGTACATTAATCATGCTTTAACCTTTGACCTGTGACTACGTGTACAGTAAACAGCTACGTTTGAGAAAAAATGCATATTATGTTTGCGGTATTTTAAAAACTTTTGGGTTTTTTGGTAGCCTGACTAAATAGTGGCTAAGTTGCAGTTTCAAAGTAATATTTTACACATTTCGAAAATTATTGTCTACATGAATATCGAGATTAGCTTGCATTTTTAATACTGAATTTGACGAAAAATTTGGAAAACACGATGGTATATAACTATGTTGATAAATTTGAGAACTGTGGCTTAAAATGTGGCTACTTGCATTAGTCAACAGTTATGCGAAAGCATTTTCAGTTTAAAAAAGATCATATTGATTCCGGAAACCCTGAAGTGGATATTTTTAAGAATGGAATTTTTCGAACGAATGCATGCATTTCGTGTACATAGTATGTGCACGTGGGAATTTGTTAAGGGTGGTTGGAAACCAGGGATCAGTCAATGCGTTGATCAAAGAGATTAAATCTCTCATTGAAGATTTAGTACGTCTGTATGAATAGTTACATAGTTAAATGTAATCACGCTTCATTACAACCCAACGGAAAATCAGGGCTCAAAATTGAAACTTGAGCATGCAAATCAAAAGGCACTGCTAACAAAGCATAAATGCATAGCATGAATCATGAATGGCACAGCGATAATGATTATGAGCTTTAATTTACTGAATATTTATGTTGTGTAACAATTAAAAAATTTCAAATCCTTGGCATGAGCGTGACTTTATTGGAAACATTTCCCTTTTTAACCGGTTTGCCGTTATAACAAAAACATTTTTGAGAGTGTTCGTTTTGGGGAAAGAAGTAACTTATTTTTTTGCATGAAATGCTGTTATGATTCTTTTGGTTCATATGATCATTATCTTTTAAAAAAAAAGTTTTTAGAAAAGCTATTTTATAAATCCAAAATCTGTGTTAATGGATAAAGTGAAAAGGATAAAATTCTAAAAATATATTATTCACGTTTAAAATGAAATTTTGTGTGTAGAAACAATCGGACACAAATAAAACAAAGGAAATCACCGTTTTGGATCCTAAACGCTCCAATGCCATTAATATTGGTATGACCAAACTACCTCCACCTAGGACAATTAAGGCTGCCATTATGAAAATGGACTCTACTATCATCAATAGAGAAGGAATTGAAGTAAGTTAACTTCATAAAATGATCTGATTAATTATATCTTATTTAATTTTGTTTTGCTTAAATTTCAAGAGTTGTATTTGTATTTCTGTTATATTTTCATTATAGAAACTTTTAAGTATGCTGCCAACGGAAGAGGAAAGAGCAAAGATTACTGAAGCCCAATTCGCTAATCCGGAAACTCCTCTGGGCAGCGCGGAACAATTTCTTTTAACATTGTCTTCCATCTCCGAGCTTCCTGCTCGTTTAATGTTATGGGCATTCAAGCTGGACTATGATAATCTGGAAAAGGAGGTTGCCGAACCCCTCATGGACCTTAAACAAGGAATAGAGGCTCTAGAAAAGAATAAAACATTCCGACAAATTCTCACCACACTTCTGTCTATCGGAAACTTTCTGAATGGGGCGGATGCAAAAGGCTTTCAAATCGACTATTTGGCCAAAGTCCCTGAAGTCAAAGACACTGTTCATAAACATTCGTTGCTTCATCATTTGTGTCACATGGTTTTGGAAAATCATCCCGAGTCGTCAGATTTATATTCTGAGGTAGAATTTATTCCTGTTGTTTTAATACATGCGTGGGTGGGTGTCGATTGTGCTTGGCTTGAAACTTTTTGTATTTTTTCTGGTTAAGATTGGTGCTGTTACTCGAGCTTCAAGGGTGGACTTTGATGAAGTTGCTACTAATCTGACAAAAATGGAAATGGACTGTAAAGCTTCATGGGATCATTTAAAAGTCATTGCGAAACATGATGGTCCAACGAATATGAAACTAAAGTGAGAAAAGTTATGATAAAAAAAATCACCCAGAATAAAAGGAAAAGTGAAGGAATTTTATTTTTTACTCTCTTTATTTTATTTTAGAATGTCAGAGTTTTTGGCTGACTGCGCTGAGAGAATTATAGTTTTGGGAATAATTCACCGCAGAGTGATGAATAGGTTTCACAAGTTTCTTCTTTGGCTTGGTGTCCCTGCCCATCAAGTACCAACGACAAAGCCTCACATGCTCTTTAAAATCATATCAGAATTTGCACTAGAATATAGAACGACTCGAGAAAGAGTAATTCAACAACTTCAAAAGAAAGCGAGTCATCGTGAGCGTAACAAAACAAGAGGAAAGATGATCACTGAGGTAAAAAAAATATTTCTACAAATGTGAAAATTATATGAAATATTGGGAAATGATTTTTAAATAATTTTTTTGTTGATTTATAGCAAATAATGTACAAATCAAAGGAAGATAAGGCTGATGCAGAGCTTCGGGAAGTTTTGTCAAAATCTTGCACTGAAAACGGGGACGGTTCAATGACATGGTCTAGACGACTGAAGCCTCCACAACCCATTACAAATGGACCATCTTCACCTGCAACTCATTTTGGTAGTAATAGGGCAGCTACACTTGGACATGGTAGTCCTCTTGTTGATGGGGATGATGAGATATTGGAAAGTTTGGTGAAAACTGCTACTAGAGCGTCAGATTCTCGCACTGCCCCAAGAGAAAGGAAGCGTAATAGTACGCGTTACTCTGATCGAAAATCACGTAAGTACCTTTTCATTTGTCAAAATTTAAGCAAATTATTATATTGTCGAAAGAAAGTTATCTTTCAAACTATGCAGCATTTATAGCTTTGCTTGTCAAGGTCAAAGTATATTGTAGTAATTTGGAAATGTGTCTTAATATGTGATATAGTAAAACGTTCACGAACCAGAGAAAATAATGTCGCCGCTTCGCTCTACGCTGTCCTCAATTCGTAAATTTGTCATTGTCACTACATGTTAAACTGCACTGCTCAAAAACTGCTGATGATGAGTAAAATATTATAATGTAAGCATTTTTTGGTAGATGTGCTGTGGGGTTGTGTGACGTTTTATAAAAACAAAATGTATTTTAATTAATAATAACTTGCCTTTGCATAAAAAAGTTATGTATTATAGCTAAATTAACTACCTATATTTTATTAACGATGTTATTTAAGGGTCTATGTAACATGAATTGTACTTTTTTGTGTGGCTTTGTGAAAGGTTAATTTTGTAAAAATTTGCATGCATGATTTAACTCAACGTTTATTTTGTTTTCCAGTACGTCGGACCCTTCGCCATGGCCTTTCTGAAGACGAACGGAAAATGTTGGCAGCGTTTATGGCAAATGGCCACTCGTTTTGTTAATTTCAAACCCGATGAATTTGTAAAAATTAAACCTCAAAGTGCCCATGTTCCTTCTGAAGTTATAACGAATACATTTCGTTGTATGGATGTATGCATATTATGTCTGTTATGTTAACTGTGTATTTTCACGCTTAAAATTATCTTTATATGTTTTAAGATTTATCTACAAAACTACAACATTGGTCCAAATGAGGTTTTTTAATGAAATATATAATACACAAAAAAACACGGCCTAAAAATCGTATCTTCGGCCAAGCTTGCCCTTTCCGATTTATATAATACGACCCTTATAAATAATAAAACAATGGTAAAACCAAATGTGTCGTTTTTGTATATTTGAGAACATTTTTATGCAATTTTTTAATGTTTAAGTGAGTCCAAGTATAAAATCCAATATGTAGCTAGTCAAATACATTTAAATACAATGAAAAAACCAACAGCCTTAGAAGCAAAATAAAAATACAATTATAGGCTATAATGCTATAATTTTTAGCATGTTCGTTCGTTTGTACATAACATCTCACCATTTTTTTGGCCTGATGTGTTAATACCACTTTCACTGTAGATTTACTAGCTTGTCAATGCTCATCAAGTCATGTTAATTTATTAGGATAAACGTACACGCGATCAAGATACTCTTTTCTTGCATAAAATCTATATAAAAACGATAGGCATAAAAAAATACCAAATGTTCTACTTATCTTATGTATACTAATATGAACGGAATCTCTGAATAAGTATAATGGATGTATGCACGAAATTGATCTTACTAAAACAACCTGTTTAATTTTAAATAGATGTCAACATGTAAAAAATAAAGTTACATACGTAGATATGTAGGACAGAATATTTGCATCAAGTTGATAAATCATCTGTATCATCATCAGTGATGAAAGAATGTAGTATATTAAGTATTAAGTATATTAAGTATCGTTAAAAATGTGAAACTGTATTTGTTTTTAATTTTAATTGTAGACTGATAGTAAACTGTTGTTTATTGTTTTGCATTGTTTAATCATACGAATAATCTGATTAATGAATTACCTATGTAAAAAATGAAGAAATTGTGCATTCAGAAAAAATATTATTACATTAGGTATCTCGTAAAATCTCGTACTTTTACTTACGTATGTAATTATTAATCTCGGATTTCGAAAAAAAAGTTTATATAATTAATCATATAAAATTCATTAAAAAATTTGTGAGTATAATAAAAACCAACAAACTCTCTTCGATTTAAAGCACGAAGCACTTTTTTATACTTTTTATTATCATACTTTCCAAAAATGTGTACTTGACATTCATTTTGACATGACAAGCATGAAAAAATTTTACTTTTTAAAATGCATACAAAAAAGTAGTGTTTTTGCATAATACAATTTGTAAAAATTATGCTTCATATGCTAAATATATATTTATAGTAGAGATACTTAGAGGAATTGCATTTTCTAAAATATAATAGACAAAATTCACACCATCTCAAAAAATACCTTCTGATTACAAGATGCACTGCTTAAAAGTCAATCATCAACTGACATGTGTGTATAATCAGTAGATGTAAATCTTCCAGTTCCAGGGACAAAGCTAGTCCTTCCATTGATCAAATTTTGGTGGTATACAATAATTCATCTCTAAAGAAATTTAGTGAATGAATGAGCTCTACACATTTCTACAAAAGTTATATTTACGAGTTATATTAAATTTTATTGCCTAAAAATCGTTTACAGACTAAATCTATCATCTAATATAATAGCTGCAATTAAAAATCATAAAACATGGCGTGTAAGACGCTGGTATATTTATTCATTTTTACATTTTATAATATTCCAAACTATTTTCTTTAATTGTATTTTTATCCGAATCTACAAATTTATTTATTTTTGACTAGGAAAGGTTTTATTTTTAATGTAATAAGTTTTATTTCTAGCAAGAACTACAAATTCATTTTCTGCATGTAGTATTCTTCTATTCTATTTGTCTTCTTAGCTGTATAGTATAGTATTTTTAGTACTAATTGTATGTAATCCTTTACCAAACTATTGTTTCTGACATTATATTTTAAAATGCATAAGACAAGCACTACACGACACATTAACACAGATTATATAATTAATTTTGGGTGGGACTCGCTGCATGACCAGTTATAGGGCACCAAAATCTTATCTCGTGCATACAACGTGAATACACAAATAGAGTAGCTGTGAGAAAATTTCCAACTCCTTTTTTGGAAGATATTCGACAGACAATAAATCTTACTTTTAAATTTTAAAAATAATTAAAAACTAAAATTGACATACGTTTTGTATTTATTTGGATTACAAAGACTATAAACTTCTTTTTTTAGCTAGACCGATCCGACACCTCATTTACATAAATGCAGAGTAGTTCAAGTACAATTATTTCCTACAATTTCTACAACAGTTTATTTAAAAACTTTATACAAAAAGATCTCCGTTCGGTCTTGTGTCTTTTAGTCTCATACATCGTCAAAGTTGCTGTTTCAGGAATTTCTTCTATACCTTTCAAAAAAAATTGTTGTTCTAAAAATACAGGAGGAGGAAGAAGATGAATTCCGTGACGCTTGAGACCAATGATTTAAACCTTGAATTTCCTATTTTTTGCAGTTCTGCCTGTAGCTACCTTTTATTTATCGCTGCTTACATAAATAACAGTCAAAGACCAAGAAAAAAATTAACGTTGGCCCTTTTTAAGAATAAATGTCTCACGCACCCATTTCCATTCAACACACATGGTACGAAAAGCAAATTTCATCGCTTGTTTTTGAAGAAGGCACGCTCTAATTGTAAATACTTTTTAAAAACATTCTCTCCAATAACAATTTTTTTAACTCTAATCATTTTTTTGGTGATGCATTTTCTGCTGACATTGTTTAAACAGGCTAATAGCATCTCAATCATAAAAACAGATTTTCTTTAAATTTATTCATTCAACCGCCATAATTTCTGGTAGAATTTTTCATTCACTCAAAAAATATAAATGTTAGTGTTTTCCCATCGTCTTCGTGTTTTCCAAGAAAGTTTCATTAAAACCAAAAAAACTACATATTTTTGAAAAAAATGTCATAAAAATTAAATAGTACGCACGCAGCTTGTATTACAATTTTATAGTACGCTTTGCTTTTTTTATGTATTGACTATATCATTAAATTTTCATTATTTTTTTTTCTCTAAAAACTGGAATGAATAGTTTTGGGCAATGGCTCATTGTTTTTATAATTAGTAAGTTTATAATGCTGATGCGTTGCTGTTTTCTCTTTTTGTCTCTTAATTAACAAGTAGGATTGGCATCTAAATCGGAACTAAGCTCAGGACTCTCTGAGATTGGATTCTCGGTGATCCTTATATCAATTATTCCCTTCTCCAGCCCAGATTTTGTAACTGACGGCGCTTGACCGTCAGGACTGGCCAGATTTATAAGCGTGCCTGAAGAAGGGTCTACCGATTTTGGAGTGACCACACCGCTGGAAGCTGACATCCCATCTTTGGTGTTGCCGTTGTTGAGAGAGACGCTGGAACTTGCTGCTGAGGAGCCTGCACCGCCACTAACACCACTATCTACGGACATTTTCCGATTCTGAGAAACTTTCTTGGATGACAGGGTAGGAACTACAGGGGATATAACAAAACATTGTTATCAATTTTAATTGTGGTTATTTTTTTTAAATACTAATTTGTTATTCTTTAAGTAATATGTTATGAATACGTTTAAGCCACAACTAGTTTGAAAATTAGATAGCGTTAAAATTTGGTTAGGTTACAATTACTGCAAGCTACATTTCACATTACAAAAGGCCAAAACAAAATACACCATACTTGAATAATTTAAAGTATCCTGTATCATCCCAATTGCGGAAAGGTTTCCCAAAAAAAATTGTTTTTAAGAAACATGACGTTTTTTAGTAACGAAAATTAAAGGCAGTTTAAGAGATTAAAATGAACTGAAGACATGATCATAATTGCGGAAAGAGATGATTTTCATGATGTAGGTAGGTATTTTAAACATGAAACATGAAAGTATGAGAAATTAGCAATAATAAAATGATTCAAGGGTAAATTGAGAAGTACATGCCAAGTTGGTCTATGTGTGTACGTGACACTATTCATGCATCATTTCTAGATATTATTGAATTGCAAGAAAAATTGCTGATCCGAGAACATTCTTCTGGACTATTATAAGAGTATCATAAATAAGCTGAGGAAGGACATTTTAAAATTAAGCCACATGTTGAGTCATGATGATAAACATTTTTTAACAAAAAGGACATAAAGCTCAAGGGCTACCATACTAATAATTCAACTAAATAAGCAATTTAACATGTATGTTCTAGCGCAGTTAACTATAACAGTTTACTAATGAATATTTTTAACAACTATACTTAATTAAAACTATTTATTATAATTATATTGTGCTACATTCTACATATTATCACTACAAGGCCATTTGATTCATTGTGAAGTTAATAATTCATATCACTTATTAAAGGAATCTTGCTCATTCTTTCGGAAGAAGTATAGTTAGTCATTTGGTTAAAATAAGTATATCATATCAATTATATAGAAAGTGCTTGAAATTCAAGACAGAAAAGTGACTTGGTAAATAATCATTGATCTTCTCCGAGGCAAGAGTCCAGAAAAAAACTTTCAAAAATTATGTCGCACCCATTATATTTGTGTTTTAATGTTTGTCACAAAAATCGGTAAAATGCCTACTTTGTAAAGTAATTTGATTTTTGCATAAAAAATATCTATGTATTTTTTTAAAGGTTTAGTCTAACCGAACTACAATGAATTACAAATTTTGGAAATGCATATTTCATTATTGATTTATGATAATAAAGTACAAATTCGACGGACAAAACTTCACAAGGACGATAGTAAAAAAAATAATTAGGATGACAAATTGACAACTTGAAAGAGAATTTATAATAAGCTTTTGTAAAAGAAAATTAAACTAAAAAAATGTTAAATAACACAATAAACAGTAAAACAGCCTATTAAACTTTTAATAAATTAAACCAAAAAAGGGACTTTGGGAGCTAACCACACTACGAAAGTTAATTAATCAACAGACTCATTGTTTATGTTAATTTTTTTATATAAGTCATCCATTCACTTTGACTGGTTACGGTAGTGTAAAAAAGTACCAAACCAGCAGAGAGATTATTTTTTGTTGAGTTTGAAAAATTATATTCTGTTATACGGTTGGTCTATAACCAAATTATCAAAAAAATGGTACTATAATTTTTTTTTACTTTTTTAATTTTCTTAAGAGAAAATCAGAGATTTCAACATAAAGTATGTAAATTGTATTTTTTTTCGACTGACAAGAAGAATTGTATATTCTGTTGAGCCACAAAACAAACACTTACACAACATAATGAATGCAAAATGGCCTTTTAGTTCTCAATTTCGACATGTCAGAGCATTCCATCATCCAAAGTATGTTGCTGAAGTGTTTTAGAAGCATTTACCTTCAGGTAACGAGTTCTTCCGGAATAGTTTAAGAGCTGCAGAAGAAGATGATGAAAACAGAGAGATACATATCGGGGAAAAAATAAAGAAACAACGAAAATAACATCATGAAAAAATGACATGATAGTAAAAATATATGTGTATGTAAATGAATTGAAGAAAGAAGACGAAAAAATGCTTACAAAATTTTTGTTTTAAAAAATATGGTAAGATTTTTTTGTGGTGATTATTCACCTTTTTAGCACCTAACAAACATATTATATTAAGAGAACCTTTTCCCTGTAATAATATATGTAAGTATTACAATGATCATGATCTTATAAGGCAGAGATAATATTTAAATATGTATGACTAATACACTCACCATCACAAGATATTTAGAATATTTAGCATGAATATTAATTAATTAATGTTTAAAGGATATTTAATACAAAAAAAAGAAACTGAACTGCTGCCTTTTGAGAAAACGCAATCTAACAACGCTAAAGAATATATGTCAAGTTAAAAATACAGAATATGGCAAAAATATTGAAATGATTTTTGTATAATAAAGAGATTGATGGATTAAGAATGATAATGAGAAAATAATCTAATCACACAAAAAATGAGAAGGAAGATGAAAAAATCCTTGTGTGTGTGTTTGTTTTTTTGTTTAGAAGATTTTTTCAAAGTTTCTTTCCAGAAGAAGCTGACTTACCGTAGCCTTGACCTTGAAGAAATAATCTGAAGGCTTCGGCCAGTTTTGCGGGTTGTTCTTCCAAAACCATTCCACAATCCTGAATCTGTTATAATAAAATAGTCACACAAATTTGGTTTAATAGAATGTTATGATTAGGGTTCTATTTTTTGGGAAGGTAGTACGCATACCTTCATCCAAGTTGAGTCAACAGGGTCCAATCGACCATTAAAGGTGACTGTGTCATCAACGTGTGGAGAATGAGCTCCAGTGACATTTAACACGGACATTTTCAATGTACGTGCAGTCTTCCTCAGAATTGGATCCAGATTCCGTTCGATAGTCAAATCAGTTCGTCGGATGTAGCTGTCAATGAACAAGCCAAGATTCTGTGGATTGACGTTGCTTTCAAAGTATTGACGGTAGACGTAGACCAAATCGTGGTTGCGCTCCTCGGTAACCTTTATAAAAAGGAATACAAATTGAGAGAGGCGAATTGAACGGTATAACTTATTGTTATTGAGTTAGAGTTACTTAGCCTGTCAGCTACTTAATTCTATTGATATTACCTTTCCAAAGTGGTGCCACATGAGATAGTCCAAAACTCCTTGCGTCATTCCCTTTGACTTTAGGTTCCTCGTATTGATCTTCTGGTAACCCCATTCTATCCAACCAGCTTGAGTGGATACACAGTTTACAGCACAAAGGGCATCAACCTAATAACAATGGAAATACATTATTATATGTATGTACATACATGTATTCATTATACAAAGTAGATTGACATTATTGTGATATTTTTTGCCGGAAATGTACAGTTTATTGCTTTTCTTACCTTTTCCGGATTGCATAGTGCAAATCTGCAAAGAATGTTTGCTCCAGCACCAACTCCAAATCCAATAACGCGCTTTAAGCCAAAATGTAAAAGGACATCGAGCACTTGCTCCGCCAATTGATCCATGGTTGGGTAGACAAACCTATAAAAATAAACATAATCATTTTTATGTTTTTTGAAGTACAAAAAAATAGTGAAAATGTCATACACGTGCTTTGTTTGCTTACGTTTCTGAGAAAGTTGGTGCATTTTCCTCTTGCCCTGGAGCGTTAATGTGGTAAATACAAAAGTTTTGTCCGAGAATTCGCATATCCACGAAGTTAAAAAATGCTTGGAAGTTTGATACGTCTGTCAAATTAATTAAGTCATTTGTTTCACAAATTTCTCGTAAGTAGATTATAGGTATTACAATAGATAGAAATTAATTTAGTATGGTTCTCTGACTTACAGTTGAGTCCCAAGTCGTGGTAAGTGACGATGGCCGGTTTTGAGCGATCTCCCTGAATGGCAACCAACAAGGAGCCAAACTTAGTGTCCACCCTTTCCTCCAGAGCCGTTCCTTCGCCACGAGATAAGGTTCGTGTGGACGGGAATGAAAGTTGAATGTTGCGAAGTTCTACCTCATCCATACTTTCGGATGGGTTGCACCTGAATTTTTATATGATTTCAAAAAGTTGTCTATTAGTTTAATTCTTAAAAATTTGATTTCCCAAAAAAAAGTGTCATGCTAAATAAAATAGTATATAGTGGAAGAAGAGAAGAGAAAAGGAAAGAATTTTAGATTTATTTTTGTTAGGCAAAGATAGAAAAGCGCAAAAACAAAAGCATTATATAAGTTTTGGAAGCTTGGTGGATCACAGTGGAAACCATAAACGATTTGCAATTGTAGCGAACCTCACTTCCAATCTTCCAACATTGCACGGAACGGAAGGTACACATAAATTGATGACAACATATAAGCAACATAAAAGGCAACAATTAAGGTCACTCTAATATTTTACAAGCGGGAACTTTTAGTAATCTACTTAAAGATAAAATTAAATCTATAGATTTCAAAGTGGTCACCAAGAAGCATCGGCGCTGTGGGAGTGCGATAGTGTCGAAGACATGATTTTTTCGCTGTTCCGAATTCCAATTGATTTAAATAGGTTTCCCCAGACAGATTTTATGAATTGAAGGGGGAAATTGAGATTTATAGGCTAAGAGCCACACACACACAGTACGACAAACACAGAAGATAAATGGGCAAAATAGAGCTGCGTTAGGCAAAAGATGTTTCTTGAAGAATAGACTGAATCAGAGTAAAAAATAATTTAACTGCTCAGTCAAGTCAGATAAGTTGAAAAATACTAGAAAGCTCACACTTTTTTTGCGATTTGGCACACACACTCTCACTACCGAAGCACTTTCTCTTGGCAGATATTTAACAGACAAATGAATTAATTAGCTTATTGCAGGGCGTGGTTTGAAAATTAACCTGGATATTTTTAACCTGGCGTTTGTATACTTTTCCCAAATAAGCTTTGCAGTTTACAAAATAGGCGTACTTTCACTGATAGCTGCTGAGATTGATATGATTGTTAAATGCAATTTTTGTAGCAACCTTTAGGCATGTAGCGTTGAATGGAGAATGAAAAATTATTAACCTTCGACAACAATCAGCTTAAATAGCAAAGTTAGAAAAAGCTTAACTTTAAATGCTTTGTTTTTGTTTTAAAATATAGCACGCACCCCGGTCATAAAATATTGGGCAGTTAAAAAATGTAAAAATTACTAAGCTCACTGACAAATGTGGGATTTTTAATGTCGCACCTTTTAAAATAACCACCAAGTCAGCTATAAATTATAAGTATTTCAACTTTTATTTTTAATACCTTCTGTTGTACAGCATAATTTTAACGTGGTTATAATTCTGGTCGTTTGAAGCAGTTGACTAATTCTTATTACATTGATATTTTAGCAATGATTTTTTTTGTACTAGGTGTTTATGATTTAATAGCCTTTAAAAATCTTCAAATGTTCATAACCCACAGTTAAAAATCACTCACCACCATACCACCAGCACTTTTAAGCAGTCTGATTTGTGAATAATAATCATAAAAAATTTGAGAATTCTTTTGAAATGACGATGACGATCGTTTTAGAGCACAATAAAGAATAAAAGAGGTTTCTTCCCTGCTGCGTTGTTTTTTTAGAATGTCAGTTTGAGTAGATTAAATGGTAGAGAAAAACAGGAAGGAACATGGAACATTAAATGCTCATCATAATCATATAGACGAAACACTCATATCATAAAAATGTGGAGCATAGTAATAATATTGTAATCGTGATGGATAAGTAGAGAAATGTGAAGTAATATTTTTTTGTGGTTTAGCAGCAGTGCACAGAATACAGAATAGAGTGGAAGAGTCACATCAGTCAGATCATCATCGTCGGCATGAAAAATAAGGTCGTAATGTTCGTGGTTTGGTTTTGGTTGGTTGTTTGTCGTCAGATCAAAATGTCACAACTCACACACAAAATAAAGTAAGTTATCTTTCTTGTCTTGGAGAAATATAAAGGAACAGTGAACAGGCAGAGAAGCAAAGAGAGATTAATGTTTTTGTATTTCGTAAGACTTCTTGGTATACTATTTTTAGTAATACTGGTCAATTCACTGTTTTGCACACAGTTGAGGTAGTTGAGACAGAGAGAGATTATCTATTTTTTCTAATATTGCGATTTTTTCTTGTATATACGCAATATATGCACCAAACTTTTTGTATATGTAAAATGTATTGACTTGACTTAAGTGAGAGTGTATATAACTTGTGAAGTGAAACTGGAAGATTTTTTTATGAACTTTTTGATCTTCACTTCTGTTTTCTTTTCAATCTTTATAAAATCTGTTTAAATGCTGCTTGTTGAATAACTGTTTATGAAGTTGATTCAATTTTCCTGTGTAGCAGAAGAAAAGAAAAAAAACGTCAAGACATAAAAAATTATGATTGAGAAAAAGGAATTAATTTAACTACTTTGTAGTTTTTATAGCCTCTTTGATTGTTAATCGTAGGTATAAAAGATTTGTTGGAATATTCCAGAGAAGTATCTGTTGGTATTCAAAAATATCTATTTTGATGTTAGAAAAATTACTTGCTTTTATTATCGTACAATTTTTTTATTTGTTACTGAAGAAAAAATGGTTAAACGGAAAAGGAAAGTCCAACGTCCTCCGTCAAATATTTTTTTCTATTGTGAGGAGAATATGTATAATATGTAGAGAATGTGTATATAGTCCTTTCCCTTTCACATTATCATAATGGCAAAGTCTACAATGGTAGATGTCTATAAATATTAGGCAAGAGGAAGAAAAAAGAGAAGATCTAGTTGAAAATGTACATTTTGTACATACATATTATTTTCTTCTACGGAGGAATAGTAGGAAATGATCCGCCGCAGACGTCGTCGTCTCGTGTATTATGTAATAGTAAAGTGGTGTGGTTGTTGTTATATATTAGCAGGCATGTCAGTTTTTTTAAGGCAGCAGGCAAAGAGCAAGACATACATACATAAGAAGTGCTTCATCGCGTGCGTGCTAAGTTTGTAGAAGAAGTAGTAGTGTAAGTTGTGGAATTGTACAGGAAGTAAAATAGAACATGGTGAAAATATAAAGAGATAGACAGAGAATAGAGCAAGTCAGCCAGGCCAGGAAAAGATGCGAAGCGACATGAAAACAAAATGGGAAAACGGGAAATACTCATATTGTACAGGCATTAAACAATAAAAAGAAAAGGCACAAGAGAAATGAAATTTGTATGTTAGTCAAAGAGTCAGTACAGTCTAGTATAATGGGTTTAAATTGACTTCTGAGGATTTTTTTGTTGAAAAATAGGTTTGTAATGATTGGAATTTTGACCTGTAGACCTATTATTTAGTTTGGAATGGTTATCTTTTTTATGTGGATGGTTCTAGACTGGCATTTTTACACTGTTTGCATCATTGCATCTTCATAAAGCTTGTCAGGATGATGAACGAAGAAAGGGTGGTAGTAGTGGTGGTGGTATTGAATCTATTATACAACAGCTAGTTAGGCATATTGTTTTCCTGATTTGGGCAATGAAATGAAGCATCCTGCCAGGTCTAAGGATATGGTATGGTTGGGTTGATAGTATACATAAATGTTTGGATGATAGCAAATAGGGAAAGTGGAGTGCCATTTTTCTGTGAAAATGCCGACATGTAATATTTGTTATGTGAGTGGAATTATATGGAGAAAGTCTGGTTGTAAGTCTACCAAAGTAGACATGAGTTTTGCAGGATACGAAACCACAGGGAAATAATCGATGGTATGGAACTGCGGCTCCCTATTGGCATTTACATTTTTGGTACTTATATAAGTACCTTGGGCTCTTTTTTCTTTACAAATGAGAGGGGTATTAAGGGAAAAAAGAAATATGTTTGCGAAAGGGAGATAGAATGAATGAATGTATTTGGCCTGAAAAGTTTTGTGGAAAAAACAAGGAGATAAGTATTGGGAAAATCCTTGCTGTCATTAAATATGGAGAAATTGCTTGCGCGGCGTGACCCGGTATTAGAAAGGCTGTCGACACGGTGGCCAGGCCACACCATCTTGTGAACAATTCATAATAACAAATGATGTTAGATAGGTTGGGGATATAATGTGAAAACGAGCTTTTCTCAGACAAAGTTAACATTTTGGCTTACTATACAAAAGCCTTGTATACAAAAGTTTTTTTTAAAGATTTTTAGAAAATTTGAGTTTCTTAAACTTTTTAGCTTGAGTAACTATAAATTTGTAAAACTAAAGATTTTTAACATTAAATTTGCTCTGATGACTAAATTCTGTTGTTCTGGAAAGTAGTTTTTAAAATATCAAAGATATTGTGGGTGATACCAGATATTACGCCCGATTTGCTAGCAAGAAGGAATTGAAAGATAAAATATTTAACGTGAAAAATTGACTTGCAAATGAGGCTCATTAATTCCAATCACTTCCTCGTATTTTCATAACCCAGTGGTTGGGGCTGGCTGCATTTAAGTACATGACTGGTTAAGCTGTTAAATACATGTAACCTAATAACTGTTAACTGATGTTGTATATGCATCTTGTGTTTTGTAAGTATTTTAAAATGAGTATTTTAAAAGTTACAATGAGCTGGAATACTAATCATCTGAAAATTATGTATTCACGCATGCATTAAATATACTCAGAATATTCCACCAGTTTTGAAACTATTCGAACATGCAAAGTTAGGCATACCAAACCAATAGTTTTAACACTTTGATTTCGATTTCAATACTCCACTCGTAAATAAGTTTTTTAAGCATTTACCAAAAAAAAAACTCGCAATAACAGACAAAACATGGCACAAAAATAGACACAAAACACGTTTATAATTAAGATTTTTAAAAACATGGACAAAATTGGTATACGATTGTTTGTGCATGCTGGAAAGCATAACACTGACACACTTGAAGCAGAATATTAGCTTTTTTGTTCATTTTTAAAGAGAGTAATTAAAATTAGTGGATAGTTATGATTATGAAGCACTTGTTCCCAGTTACACATGCAATCAAACCAATGTAAAATCATAAAAACGACAATCCTCCTCCATTTTTGTCGTTTTTATAGCTCCAAGCAAGTTTTTATAACTCATAACGTGTGTTTTTATGATTGTATGATTTGCAAGCACAAAAATAGTGATGTGGCGGCGATAATTATGGTGAAGACGACGACAATGTGTTTGTGTGTTCCATATGTGCATTTTTTTGATTCACGCTTTTCACAAAATATTTTTATATAGCAATCAATGTGACAAAAAAAGCATTGATCAGAGCATCACATCGCTTTGGTATCGCTTTTTTGAAAAAGATAGCGAGACACAGATAGACAGAGAAAATTTGAAAGATAGACAGAGTGCGAGAAGAGAGATGTTTTTAGCATGAAAATTTGTGGAGAAAATTTCCGATCGGATATTATATACTTACCCCAGGAGGGCCGCTTCCTCCATGGATGCTGATGTTGGCATTCTTCTGGCTCTGTTATCCCTACACAAGTTTCATGAAAAAATTACAAGAAAAATAGAAGGATTATTGACTTGATTTTCTTCAAATGGATTCATATAAGATTTTATAACATTTGTTCACAATTTTTCTTAATTTGTTTTTACATATTATCCCGAATTATCCCAGAAATAATTTAATCTCGATAGTTTAGTGCAGAAGAATTTGTTTTTTGTGTGTGCGAAATCCCAAAAGGCTTATTCCATTTTATTTACAGCCACTTTCCCAAATAATTGTTCCCCGTGTAATTTATAACTACTTATTCACTAAAATTAAATATTTTTTTTGTAAGTACAGTGATTTTTTATACACAATATATTTTTAAAGAAGTGAGAAATATGATTATGAATGATTAAGATAAGACGTACACAATCATCATCATATTTTTTCTCTGCTCACTCCCAAAAGTTGCTCCTCACAAGAATTTTATTTTGTTTATCCGTCTAATTAGCACTTTCTTCAACAACAACCTTAAAAATCAATCTCCAATATACCACCACCACTAAAATCATGTAACCTTCGTGGGAATCAGCAGCACTCACACCAACCACCACCGCTGTTTTGCACTGTTGTGTCGTGACTTGAGAGAAAAGTTAAATTCACAATGGCATTTTTTTTGCATGAGAATGCGCGAGAGAAACCAAAAGGCGAGTAAACTAGAACTAGACCATCACCCACAACACCAGGAATTAGGAATCTACAAACCAGTCCAAGCCAAAGAATAATGGCAGTGGCATTAGCAGCGGCGAGCGAAAAAAAATTGTACAAAAGAAATGAGTGGATAAAGTTGAGTCGACTCAACTTAGCAATAATCGTCGTCTCCAAACAAAAAAAAATCGCTGGACGAAGACGAATGGATAAAAATAAGTATGCATAGAGCTTAGATAGTATATACAGCTTATATAGCTTTATTCCTTAACTATTATACCCCTACTGGAAAAAAATATTGATGTGTCCGTTGTTTTGTTGGCAAAATGAAATTGAAGCACTTATGAGAGCGTTAGAGCCACAATACTGAAAATATATCAAAGCCCATCATACGAACAACAACCCTGTGCATATCTTTATTGTGATATTCTCATTCGAGGTTATTTGATAGAGAGAAAGGTAACATAAAAAAGTATGATGAAAATTTTACCGACAAGGTTTACATGTATAGTATTTTTTGTTTGAAAGCATAATATTGGTGGTGTGGCATTTAAGAATTATTCTTCGTCGTAAGTTGAAACGAAATGTAACCGATTTTAGTAAGGAGTATTTTTAAGCAAGCGGTTGGTATACATATTCGTGGACATGGACATGACATGACAAGCTCACGGGTGGAATATAATAATGTCCATATAGTCCATTGTGCGGTGTGGAACATGCATTGCAACGGTGGTGCTATATTACAATTTAGATTGTGTATATAAAGTAATAAAAATGTTATAATTCCCGGAGAGCTATTCCATTCTCTTCAATTCAAAGTTTCCAAGTCATAATATACCATATTTGCAGTTTTATCTACGTTTTATGTAACATGTCAAATTATACTTGTGAGTATACCGGTAAAATGCCGTATAGTGAATGAGTATGCCTATTTGGGGTATTTAAACGAAAAAGGAAAGGGGTTTATCAGTTTTAAAAGCGTTTATCATAAAAAAAACATTAGTACAAACATGAAACCAATGATAAAAACGAAAGTGTAAAAAATGATATGATATCAAATCATTTAAAACGGTGAAATTATACGCCTTTTTCTATACAAATTTTTCTGAAAGAAAACCATCATCCACAATTCCACATCAAATCAATCTGTAGTCTATACAATATTGATACACATGCCACTGCAAACTTTTGCGGCATAGATATTTGACACATTCGGGAATTTAAAGAAAAGTTAAAAGCTAAAACCGTACAACTCAAGCACATGTACAGGTTATGCTTGTATCTGTAAATTGTGCATCTGCATCAAAAAGTGTATTATCAAATTACAATGATAATCAAAGTTTAAACTCGTTTAAATTACAAAACAAAAATCTTTTAAAATAAATTTTTCAGCTTAGTATGGTAATTTAGGTATAAATAAGCTTGTGATATTTACAGAGAAAGGGAAGAAGGAAGAAAATATACAGTTTATAGTATTTTTTATGTACATTCCAAAATTTTGGCTTATATACAACAAAAGGGTATTTAGTATCAGTTCAAATTTAACACTCAAAGTTTTGATCAATTACCTTCGTAAAAGTCTGTCGTAATTTGCTGCATTTGAATTGCTACCATTCATTGCTCCCGGAGCAAGATTAACCCCTTCATGAATACTCGGTAACACAAAAACACTTTGCGAAGCTCGGAGTCTCCCGCCTCCACTATTATTTCCGGAAATGTTCTGCGCAGCCCCTCTAAATAGTCTTTTGACAGATTCGGCCAAATTAAATCTGCTATCAGTGGGCCGGGAGATGGGTATCCCTGAGTCAAACGAAGGTCTCGTCGTCGCCCGGTACACGTCTCCTTGACCAAGGTTATCAGATCCGCTCTGATTATTCAGCGCAGAATAAGATCCACTAAACACTGACCTCATTTTGTTTTGTTTTATTAAGCAAACTGCGATTTTATCCGATAATTATCTTTAAAATAAATTACTAATTCGCCAAGAACTGTCTTGTCTGAATTTTAACGAATAACACGTTTCATTGTCGTGCCCAGCGACCTCTCAAGCTTAACATTAGCTGCACTTCAAGTAAAATAGAGACACTCTTGGTTCGTCTTCTTCATTCAAATTTCACAGTTCCTTTATTACCAAAAACTAATTAGAAAAATAACCATAAAACATAAAAATATATTAAAACTCAACAAAAGGTTTTCCTTTGAACTTTTAAACATCACCTGAACAAATAGGAATAGACATTATTACTGTCTTAAAAATTCTCTTAACCATCAATCTCTTTTTCACTATTATCTAATATGCAGTTGAAAAACACGATACATATATGAATCACGCAATCTTTATTCCTAACATTTGTACTGAAGAAATAATATAACTTTTATTATGCACGTAACTTATGATATGATGCAAAATGCAATATAGCTTTCTTAACCGTCACATTTTACATTAAATAACCGATTATTATTACAAAGGGGTAAACGCATTTAAAAACACCTGTGCTACATTCATTTTTCTCCTTGTGTGTATAATATGTCATGATGTTGCATTCATAAAATTCATTGTATTCCTTTTGCACAGTGCGAGGCATCATGAGTTTAATATTTAAATATTATTTCCGCACACACCACACAACACAATTTAACTCGTTATGTGTCATGCCCTCTATCCTTACACTACTTGTGTTGATAAAAATGTTGTTGTATGTGTTATATTACATATTACATGCATACAAATGAATTCTGCACAAGAGAAACTGATGATAATGGTAAACAACCAACAAACCTGACTTTACTTTAACCCGTGTTGATTATTACGTAGTAATGCAGGTATTCTCCTCCACAATATGCTAAAATGCCACATAAGTGCAGAATACCTTGAACTGCTAGAAACTAGTACCGTGTTTTAATATTCGTGTTATGTTGTGTATCAACTATTTATTGCGATGATACAGTTTGGTATTTTTTGCATTGTGTAGAGCTTTTTATCATTACAATCAAATATACCTACATGTTTTTCACACTAAATACGAATTTTAATATTCTTTTGTGTTGTTGTTTTTTATTTAAATATGAATCATAGAAATATACGTACAACACCACCTTCCTTCTAATTACTAAGCTTGTATAAAACTAAGACTGTCGACAGAGTCGTCACAGAAGAATGGATAACAACAAATGTACATGCGTACAGCTAAAAATGCGGCGGTTGGGATCGGAGGCTGTAAAAAATATGCACGATAAAACCTCATGGACTAACATGTATGCACATGCTCGATCGAACGTTATCATCGCAATGGCCGACACATTTTTGCACTGTGCAGTATACAAGCTTTCCGGCTTAATCCTTTGATTATTTTACATGCAACTAAACAATGAAAAGATACTTCATCGCAAAAAAATCTTGCCAAAATGATTTTAGATGCTGACAGTAAATCAGTATTGATATTGTTGATAAGCAAAATATAAATTGTGACACGACTGTATGTATTGTTGCATTGTTGAGTAATTCTTGGTAAATATATATGCTATTTTAGGTAATTGTCACAAAAAACTGTAAATACTGCGCACTGCGCACTCCCTATCATAACATAGATTATGTACACAGTATATTGCTTTTGTTATGCTGTAATATGAATCATGACATCATCCTCAATCCTCACACAAGATTTGCAATTTGCAATGGCAGTAACAAGACAACAGAATTTTGTGACAGCGACAACCTTACGAGGGGAAAAAAGGTGGACTAGTCTGTGGTTCTGCGAAGCGTAGTACATTAAAAATAGGAATATGATATTTAAAACCTTACTGCTACTAAATTTATGATGAAGATGAAGCAAGTGTTTCTTTGAATCCTTCTGGGCGTAGCTTAAAATAATGAATTTTTAAAAGGTTCCACAATTTGCAAATCCGTTGCTTGTAGAGTACAGTTTTAGATATAGGTTTTCCTATTTATCTTCTCTGTCAACACACGAAAAAAGCACTAACTATCATACCACCCAACACAATTTGTAAAGTTTGCAGAGATACAGAGAGAACACTGCTTAAATATGGACGACTGCGTCGAGACTACTGCAAACAGAGTCAGTGATAATCAGATTTTTATTTGCACAATAAACACTCGTATAAAACAGCCAAAGAAGAACAAACATTCTGCAGATGTACTACTACCACCGCCGCCATCACCAAATAAAATGTGTACAACTTTTGTATGTAATATTATTCGTCATAGTCAATAGTCCTCAACATCATGAGCCTGAACTGTTGCTAGTTCGTTCAAAAAAGAAATGATCACGATGAAGAATGATGAATGGAATGCATCATCATTGTAATAATATATAAAGCCACCATTTTGTAAACAAGCTTTCCTGGTCGTCTTCGTAAAAAATGTCTTATGCACTTTGCACGCAGGATCTAATGAACTTGTACATAAGATATGTATCCTTTTTATATAATAATTTGAAAACTTGTTTCTTCTGCAATTGAAATCTCGGCAAGAACAAACCACGCGCACGCAAATGATAATGATGGATAACGACTAACGAGTGCAAAAAAATATTTTAAGATATTACCACTACTAATGTCGCTGGTTTATAACTAGCAGTACGACAAGGAGGACACGTCACTCCCATTATATGCACCCGATTGAAAAGACGACGACGCGAAAAATGAAGCGTGGAAGGAACTACTGACGCTGAATCATGAAATGAAATAATGCGACAGGTCGCTACTATTTGCGATTCGACAAGCGCATGAAGAAAAATAAAACTATGTCAGCCTAAAGCCAACAACGACAAAAAAAGCAAGCCAAGGGTAAAAAGGCAGGAATTGGAATTGGCAGAAAAAAATGTACTACGGTAGTGCCTGACATTATGATGAATGATTGTGAAGGTGAGAAGGCAGACCAGGTGTGTAGATTTTGGGAAATGTATGTATACATTATTGTTAAGCACAACTAATGAGGTTGTGTTGTGTTGTTAGTTGTCCTCCTCCAGTATACATTTCCAGTTGTGTGTATGCTGTACATTCACGAATAAAATTTATGTTATTCTAAAGAAATAAAATACCTAGCTATTTCTTCTCCGGAATGAAATTACTGGATATAGTTTCATGGTAGTACTATTATTATGTTTGGCGTCCTGCATTCTGCTAATATAAATGCTACTCGACTGCGAGATAATAATAGCTGCTTCCATACAAAAAACCCATCATTATTGGTGGCATGGTTGGTGGAAGGACAGAAGAAAAAATACGCCAAGTAAAAACTAGAATTAAGCTGATATGCCTGTTGGAGAAAGCATGGTTGGTTGTGTGCTTCCATAATTGACATTAGTCCTCCACCGCCACCACACACACTCCACACACCATATTTATATAGGCTTCAATTAGTGCCTGTGTATATATGGGCATTGGTGGTGGTGTGTGCTACAGTTTTAGAAACGTCGAAGGACGATCTACAAAATGCTTTTGGAAAAATAATCGAAGAAACCAAGACGGGGAAAATTGATCTATCACTATCTACATTGTACATGGAACATGGAACAATGCGTGATCCGGACACATTTACGACGACGCGCAATGGTTGGTAACATGATGAAAACACGTACCAGCTATTTCCATGCACCATATCATCAAACAACCGAAAAAATAATACATAAAATCCAGCGTTTTAAGAATGCAAACATTCAGCAAAGACACGCTGCGCTGCTGCTATATTTGCTAGTTGTATTTGAGGAGGTGGTGATGATGATGATGCTTGTTTGCGGTTTGTTTGTATTAAAATTATGTTGGATTGGAATCCTTTTACTTTTACTCGTGACATGACTGACATGTATCAACAATATGTACGTGCCTGAGCAATGCGCAGCTTTCATTAAGCCCAATCGGTGAAATACGCTGACGATCATGCCTTGTTGTGTGACAAGAATTTTCTTGCTGGTTTTACTTATCTTTTTGATGTATTCTTCTAAAAAAACAGTGAAATATAACTAACCATAAGTTTGGGACTGTAACATTTAGGTAATGTATAAGAAATATTTTTCATGGATGAAAGTAAAACTACCTTTAACATAGAGATTATATTATGTATACTGATGATAAGGATTTTGCTAGATGGATTTTTGGGACATGAATATTTCTGCATTTAAATAAATAACAGCTTTGTATATTTTCTTTATATTTTACGTTCTTTACATTTGTTTTTTATTCCACACTACCCGGGACAAAATCCATCCAATGAGATCCTTGATCACTTTATTTATGACTTTGTTATGATTTTGGTTTATAACTAACATTCCAACAGCGAGCGGTAATTCTATAAAACACTATATTTCTACACCTGTCATAATCACCTGTGTGTAAGTTGGAGTTGGAGTTGGAACTATGCATAGGTGTTAGATACAATTAATACGAGCCTTTATATTATGTACGTGAGCAAACATACTTACAAACGTTAGCGTACCGGGTTCCTTGTCAGATGTCACAGATAACAACATGACAAAACGATGCGCAATTAACTGGAGTACGCGATAGTTTACAAAAAAGTATACCATTTTACCAGTATGTATTTAAAACGTGCATAGACTTATTATGTAGAGTACATTTATCTGTACTTTAAACAATCGAGTTTTCTTTGAATACAAAACAATTGAAGCTTGTTTTTAAATTAAATCGTAAAATTTAACATTTAGGCTAAATAACAAAAATACTAGACATTTCCACATTACGTACCCTCCACCCTCCCCCTTTGCCCCCTTTGCGTAACCGGATTTGGATACTATCCCTACCATCTTTACATGCATTCAAAATATTTTAAATCTGAATGAAAATTATTGTTCCATGAGAAACTTTCCTCGCTACACCAAATAGTTGGATTTCCTTAGGTCAATCTATTTCAATCATATCATCTATCTAGCTCTACTCTGTCTCGCATCTACTCTTGGAGTATATTATACTAAGACCATTTTAATTTTTACTGTTGTAAAAATTTATCAAAAACTTTAGATTAGACTCTAATTGCTTCTGTTTCGATATTTTACTTTGTTCTTATCATTCGATCAGACCCTCCAATTATTTCCCGACTCAATAAAAAATTCTCGTTTACGTTGTCACTCACACTGGCGACACCACGTTTTGACGCTTTTACTTTTTACAAATTTTATATTGCGAACTCAAACGATTTACTCACGCATGCATACCTCCAATTGACACAATTTTTCTTACCTTAATTATACGATTTTTCTTTTCTCCAATTTCTTTATTTTTCTTCCACGATAATAATATACGTTCCAATTAATGTTTTATGGGTAGCAAAACATTTGAAATTAATTACAACCAGTATTAATACTCAGTCAGAGACACAAACACACGACTCTTCTGCTCATTGAACACAAACGGGTTGTTTTTATTTGTTAAGAGCCCAGACAGATGGAAAGAACAGTTTGTTTTTTATTTTGAATTGAAATGTTGTTGGAAGATGATCTCTTCTTTCTGCTGCTGGGAAATATGTTTGGGTTTTTCTTTCGCGCTGTCTGTACTATTGGGCAAACCCTAAAGATGTTCGTTTTACTAGAAAACCTACAGATCTCTCGGAACACCGTACATTAAGTGTGCAAAGCAAAAAGTGCTTACACTTACGCTACAAGTCAACTCAGAATATAATTATATGATCCAAAATACATTGTTCGTAGGCGGAGGAGGATATATAGCATATTATCCATGCATACAAAAAATACATACATAACATCTCCATCACTCTCTGGTCTGGTCTCTCCGTTTGTTTGACCAAACAAGACAGGCATATCGTGTAATAAAAATCCCATAATAATGACTATGACTTCTCTGTTAACTTATACATTAAGCATACGTATTCGTCGTGTGTGTAAAAGGATATGTGTAGTTTTTTCCCCTGACAATGTAGCAGATCTCCCTTTGAATAATGCATTTAGTTGTATAAAAGTTGTATAATACCTACATGACATGTAAAACTGGTAGTCTGCCGATGTGAGTTTCTTAGTAGCAGCAGCAAAAACAAAACTACCCTCACCCCATAAAAAAGAAACTCGACTAGCTCATCCCCTTTTTATCCCCTAAAAACTACTTTTTTATGAAGTATATCCATCCACCAACTTTACCTTGGGATTTTCTCGGTTATCCAATAGTAAAATGCCTTGTCATTCGTTCGTACATGTCAATAACCTGTTTTTCACCTGTTCACTTTATTGTTGTACTCTCATCAAGCTTATAATGCATATATGAGCAAGTTGTTAAATCCTTTGAAACCATACAAGGAGATTTCGGTAAGAAAATATGATTATAAAACTGACCAACACTGACCGCTTGGAAACAGAAAAAGCTTACAGAGAAGCATTAGCCATAAAAAAACTTTTCTTCGTCTTCTTAGCTTTTACACGTATCATGTCTTCAGTGCAGTGTGCACTGGGCACATTTTTATGAAACAGTCTACCAACCATGCATGTTTTTTTTTGCCGTTGTATTACTTAAGCTTGTCTTGACAATGTATTTAAGAGGGAGTACAAAAGCTAATAAAAAATACATGGTACCTAAAGATGTACGTACAAAATAAGTAGGGGACAAGAGGATAGAAAAGGAACTGACTTTTTTCTTCTCTGAGAGGAGGATATACACGTAAGATTCAAGGGGGATTCGAAGAGAAGATGAGATAATCATTCTCTCTCTGTGCCTTGTGCACTTGAAATACTTTTTTTAACACGAATAGTAAGCACGTACATGCCGATACACATAGATATGTATACAAACTTACGTGGAAGCAAGTTGGTGGATGTGGATTGTGGATCTGTCTTATTCGAAAAGCTTGGATTTTTCTCCTTACATGAAAAGCTATACATTGCATTGGCAGCTGTTATTATCATCATAATATTAACACTTGTCTGCTCAGAAGAACTGAGATTTTCTCTGGTGTGTATGGTGTTTTGAATAATAAGAAGGTTCAATATCCAAAATCCAAAGCAAATTGTCTTCTTGTCCGTCAGTCAGTCACACAGACTATTATGTAAAAAGTACGTATGGCTAGCAGCAGTAAAAAATATATATAAGTTTTTCCATTGCGGCAACCAAACCACCGACATAACATTATTGACCAATACGCTAAAAAAGCCAAATACTCTTTTTTATACGTACACCTAAGCTTACTGTTACTACTCAATAATTGAAGATCTGATTTTTTTTTCTCTGTCGATTCGACGAAGAGAATAAGTACACGTTGCACAAAAATCTCACTCTACCTGATTTGTTTGCTCGGATCTGATCTGATCATTTTTTTGTCACATTTTCATGAGGTGGATTGGACAACGCACATGATTATTTTATCAGCGTGTGTTGAAGTAGTGGGTAGAGTCGACTCCATATAAAGTACAGTTCCAAATAAAGTCTTCAACAATCTGGTGCAACAAAAAAGCTTTACAAATTAGTTAATTTTTTTCCAGTGTGCTAAAAGGGTCTTCCGGTGTTGTAGTATTTTTTTATATTTTTATAGAAAAATATTAAAGCGTTATTTGTAAATCACAATCAGCTTTCTGAAAAATCAAGAGCTTCCAAAACCAAAATGAATTCCTGCGTGCTCCTCAGTTCTGCAGTCCTCCTGGCTGTCATATCATGTATAGCTGCTGGTGAAGCGGAATTAAAAATTGAAGTACTTTCTAAACCTGATGATTGTACGGAAACATCCAAAAAGGGTCAATTGTTGTCTATGCACTACAAAGGGACTTTTGAGGATGGCAAGCAATTTGATTCCAGGTAAGAATCATTAAAAAAATTATTGTGATTAAAAAAATGTATTTAGTAAAATGATAGATGACTAATTTTTGTTTTTTGATTATTTTCTCCTCCAGTCATGACAGGAACCAACCCTTCTCATTCCAAATTGGTGTAGGACAAGTAGTTAAGGGATGGGACCAAGGTCTCCTTGACATGTGTGTAGGCGAAAAACGTAAATTGATTGTGCCACCTCATTTGGGATATGGGGATGCCGGTGCTGGGGAAGTGATCCCTCCAGGTATGAATTATAAAAAATATTTAGTTTAATTAGCAATACACAAGTATTTAGTTTGATGCAGTCATTAACTATGTTATGTTTAATTGTTCGTTTGTAGGTGCTACTCTTATATTCGAAGTCGAACTGCTCAAAATTGAAACTGCTCCTCCAGTTGTTAATGTATTCAAAGAAATTGACTCAAACAGCGACACTCAACTGTCCAGAGAAGAGGTATGAAGTAAATTGTATTAATTTTTAAGTCTGGTATATTTAGGGGAGCGGTCAAATATACGTAGGTTAATACAAGGAGCGACAAATATGTCAAATAATGTTTTGTATCAAATACGCTGTTTTCAAAGAAAATTCGAAAGTAGATGTTTTAAACGAAGTATACATAGACAACGCCTGAATTTATGATTTTCTTGTAGGGAACACTAGAAGAGGAGTTATAAGTCCACTTGCAGGTACCGGATCCGGATACATGGAATCCGGGTGTCATTTATTAGCTGCATTCATTTTGTAAATAGTAATGAGCTATTAGAGAACTAAAACACTATTTTATTGGTTGACCACAAATCAAATTTTATTTTATGTATGAACAGTTTATATTTTATATTAAAAGTATTTCATTGACTCCCAAGAATCGCTTACCAGTCTATTATTGAAAATATTTTTGTCATTTTAGACATTTAGTAGCAATATACCAACTAAAGTGACGAAGTCTTATGGTTTAGTTGGTTTAATAGCTCTGTCCGAAAACTTGAAGAAGGGTTTACTTTTTTATGAAGATTTTATCTGGGACAGTTTAGAATAAAACAGTATTAACTTCTAAAATTGCATGGAAATGCTGGTCACTATCATCATTTTCATAGACAATTAAATTTCGGTTTAGTAGCCAGAGCTAACAAAGGTCATTTCTAGATTTGCAGTCAATATTTGTCGATATGTTCAGTTAATGGTCATTTAGATAAGCCAAATACAAGCTTGACCGTGGTGGTCTAGAATTTATTTCGTTGTATTTTATAATTATTAGGCATAGTGTAGGTAGATCAGCAGGAGAAGACGTGGTAATGAAGCACACTCAGGATGCAGCAATTAAGCTTAGCCAGAACTAGAACTATGTTTTAAACATAAAAATATATTGAACTTTTACACCATAGTCGTAGTGCATATATTTGGTTTTCGATAATAAAATATGACTTAAAATTACGCATTATCTCTTATCAGCACACATTTTATTTGTCCATTGCAGGTCAGCGATTATCTGAAGAAACAGATGGAAACCATGAAATCTGAAGCTGAAAACGAAGAAAATGATGAAGTCAGAAAAGCAATGGAAGATCATGATAAGCTTGTTGAAGAAATTTTCCAACATGAAGATCAGGATAAGAACGGATTCATCTCACACGATGAGTTCTCCGGTCCTAAACATGACGAGCTGTAAAAAAAATTATCGCTGATATCGCTTTTTTTTGAAAGCATAATATGACAAAACAATTCACAAAAAAACAAATCATTTGATTCGTTCACAACACTTCGAATTTGTTTTAACGAATAAATTTATACTACAGCAACTGTGTTATTACTAAAAAATGTGTGCACATGTGACCATTTATTTACATAAACATATAATTGCCTTTTGTTTTATATGGGCTGTTTGGTAAGCCATTAACCTTGGCTTACCATTAAGTACTATCTCGAATTTGAAACATACATTCATACTTCAAATCAGTTGGCTTCTTGCTCAACAACTTTAAACATTAAACATCAAGTAAAATAATTATTATATTTTTACATTTTGTTTGTTAAAAAGTTATACTTCCATCCTTTTTAGTATTTTATCATGATTAGCAACTATTTACTTAGCTCGCAGATATGATGGGTAGGTTTTTAAAGTATGGATATGATTAAATAGATCAAGTTAAGCTAGGAGATACTGTTTTTAAATATGAAGACGGCATTTAATTTGCAAAAGAATGCCAGTATTGAATTTTTTGTCCATTTTTGGAGGATTTGGATAGACAAAGTAAAAAATATTTCTCATGCTGACTAACTAATGGCTTTATGAAGTAGAAAATTGATGAAAGAAAAATATTTGTCTGAATGAATATACATAATGCTGACGATGAGTTCGTACATTTGAACATTTGAACAATTTGATTAAGAATTTAATAATATTTTAATCATGCATATAAGCAACAAACATTAAATTTTTTAAAGCACATCAATAATTCATGCGTGCACATAATGAATGGCAAATACAAATAAGATGTAAAGCTAGTTATTCTATTTTATTATGTAATTTTCCTGATATCGCATCGTATCGTTTCACATCAAAAACTAGAATCCATATAAATTTTATATGAATGCTACAGAAGAACTTCAACAAGAAAATCTTTATTTTCACCCCATTCTCATTTCTCATCTTAAGTGTGGTCGGTGGTTTACTAATCTTAAACTACTGTGATACTCGTCATGTTTTGTTACCCACATAGCATCAACCTTTCATCTTCATCCAATATATCATTTATCCATTCGTTTCAAGAGACAGCATAGACCGCGTCTTAATCTTACCATCCAAAACGTTACATCTTATACATGTAGTAGGTACACTGTACACTTACTTCAGTTTTTATTTTGTAATGCAAAGCTACATAAAAATCTAGAGTCATCATCATCACAATAATTTTAAATGCATAAAATATTATGTGCATATCTATTAATCCTATTTTTATAAGATTACTATTACTACTTGAATTTGGAATTAAAGCAGTGTAGCAAAGCAAACAGTAGTGATGATGTCGAGCGAGTAATTCCAGATACGTCATTAAAATAACCATCCCCATACCACCACCACCGCCGCTGGAGTACCATCATCTTCTCAAATTTTATGAGAAAAAAAGGGAAGCACAAGAAAAGAAACGCGAGGGTGGATAGTGGTTGGTATATGAATACCTGTTATTCATCAGAAATTTTATGTATGCTCGGTTTTCGTAGCATGTTTTTTGTGCATGTAATTCCCCGTCGTATTCTTCGTAACTAACAAGTAGCAGTCTGATCTGGACTGAATGTTGGCTGATGAGTTGCGATTGAGAGTCAGTCAGAGAGCCTCACTCACAGAGCATGACAAAGACTACCTTAACTTTAAACGACACTCCAGTCAAGTCAGTCACATGAAATTTAAGGGAAAATATACATCTCGACAAGTTTTGTTCAGAATTTTTACAGGAATTTCTTCTCTTTAAAAATTATGTAATATAAGAAACCTATTATTATACCCAACATTGGAATGGTTTAGGTTTATATAAATACCTATACAACCTAGTAAACATTTTTGTAGTGGTTACTTTACGGCTACATGCATCAATAGTCATCATCGTCATTTCACAATACTATCCATCTCTCTCTTTTCCGCCGTCGTCTTCGTCGTCACCACTCACCACTGCTATTAAATGTTATACATCATATTTTCTTTTTTTACTTAGTAATTTACATTGTCAAAGAGGAGAAAATGAGAGCAGCAGGGAAAAAGATTTTTTTAAAGAGTAATGTTTTTACCCCAAAAATTCTTTCCATGAATTATTAACCAAAAGCATAAAATAAATTACACAGGCAGTCCACGTCTTGAATTCCAATGGAAAATAAGCTAAAATAGCTAAAAGGTAAGCAAACGACAAACGCTAATACTCCCGCTACTGTAAATATTTTAAAAGCATAATCATCAAATTCATTTTTATTCTTACTCCAAAAAAATCTCAAAGCAAATCAACCCTCCTCTTTCTTCCAAGTCGTAAAAGTAAAAGGAGAAGACGAAAGGGATGAAAACACAAAAATTGCTACTCTTAAAAAGAACAAAAAAGCCTTAAGCAAATGGAGACCAATAAGTACACATACTTATTACACAGTCAAAAGAGTCCATGCAGTCGCAAGTCACCACACACCACCACAGTAGTCTTCACAGTCAGTGAAGAATTTTTTTTATTCTTCGTCTTTTTCAATTTTAAGTTCAGTCACAAAGAAAAAAGAAAAACGTTAAGAAAAAAAAGAAACTTTATACTTTAACCAGAGAACACAGAAAAAGCAAACCGATTTTTATACTTTGGGTTGGTTTAGTTTTCATGTTGTGGCTACTTGGCTACTGGTTGAATACATTTTTTGTGAAGACGACGATGGGATGATGATGACGAGATGAGGAGAGATGACGCTCTTTCTTGCTCCTGTCTTGTATGCTTCTTGTGATGTGAAACGTTTTTACCTTTTTTACTCCTACAACAACAAAATAATGCCATGCTGCTCCTGTTGCTGCTGCTGCTGATGTACATTGTTACAAAAGTTATATTTGAGCAAAAGCTACCCCCAGAGTCAGACAGTTTCCCACTATTAAAAACTAACATGGGACTTTTTGTGTAATATCCTTGTAGAATAGAAAAACATACCACCACCACCATCCACCATCATCATCCACCAACCCAAAAGAAAAACGACAAGAAGTTTCTGAAGAAGAAGTGACTTGAGTTTGTAATGTAAAAATTGTAATGAAAGTAAAATAGGGATATGAATTGCACCCCATCGCATCATGTCAGTCTGAATGTGTCAGGCATAGCTATCACACATCAGTAATCGCGCATCGCTGCGTCACATCAAAAATATACAATGCTACAAATATCACATAACAATGTAGCATAAAGATACATACATACTTATATAAAATTTCTCATGCTGTTTTGTCTAAAAGTGAATTGTTTTATTGTAGGAGTTTTTTTTCTTAAGAAAAACGTATTACTCACTTCACCTTATAAACTTTATACTCTCTGAAAAATCATACAAAAATATTTATCAGAGAGAAAAATCAGTTAAAATAGCCTGCATTCAGTTTTACCTCTTGGCGATCGTCATCATCATCATCATCTACTGGGCTACCTAATATTCATTGAGAAAAAAGAAGAAAAACTTTGTTGGATCTTGTCTTTGTTCCCTATTCTCTTCAAGAAAAAGGTGAACATTTGGGATAGAGAATATATACTTGTGTTAGTGTGTTTGGATGCAATAATGACATATTACCTTACCTGTGTGCATTACACACACCTTTCTTATTATTACTACGAGTGATTCAGAAAAATATCAAAAACCTTTTGAGGGTGAGAGAGAGAGAGACGCTTGCAATCTGCTTCTTCTTCCAGAGAAACTTGGATGATCTCTGGGTGGTGCGGGTGTATGAACGTGCATCTCATCTCATTGATGATCAATGATCAAATCAGAAAAAAGAAGCACGAAAAGGTATTTTGCTCCTTGTTTTTCTCATCTTCGGGCTCTGGCGTCTGCTGCTGCTGTTTGTTGTTTTCAGAGTGCATTGGAGTGAGCGGTGGTGTAACAAGTGTGTTTTTGTGCTTCTGTAGTCGTTATGCAGAAAAGCCGGTGGATTGGTGTGTGGCTTCCAATTTTTCAATTCAGCTCATGAACTACAGTCGAGTCACTAGTGAGATAAATTGCAGAAAAGTAATTGGTAATTAGTGAAAAGTGATAAAAATGACAGTGGAGGTCTGATATATTTATATATTTTTGGATTATCTGTGTCAAGTTTCACACTTTAAACCTCTCGGTTTTCATTTGACAGACTTTTAAAAAAATAGTTAAAAAGATATTTGCATATCTTATCAATACAGATTTTGTTAGCATGTCAATTAAAATGGTTTATGGGTGTGTCGTCATATTTTATTTTGAGTATTATCATGATGTTCTATAAACTGTAGACAAATTTAGCTGTGTATATTGACACATTATAATGACTCATCAGCACTCATCGTAAAAAAACACGCGAAAGGCCAATATACATGCATAATTTATTGACTCCCACACTCACCGCGCCGCGTTCGCGTTCAGTTTATATTATCTTTTTGTGACTGTAGCAAGTGGATCTGCAAAAAGTCGTGTCATCATCATTCAAGAACGCAAAATATATTTTTTGCTGACACCTCAAAAAAATACAACAACTGCAGTGTTTAAAAACGAATTTGAAGTAACTTTGTATTTCTTTTGAAAAAAAGAAAAGAACCATTTCATTTTCATGCTTTGGTGTAGTAAACCAAACCAACTTGAAGATATCCGCTTCAAAAAGAGAGAAAAAAAGTAGATTGTGTAAACACACACGTTTAGCGTTTTTACAGTTGAATTGTGCCTTTGAGAACGACGTTGCGTTGGTTGAGGCGTTTCTCATTAACAAAGTGGCGACAGTGTTTGATTTGATGGACAGAAAGAGAGGAAATCACTTTTGAAAAAAGGCAGTGTAATCGTTCCATGCAATTAGCAAAAATATTCTCTTTTGTATAAACTTGAACTTAAAAAGTTGAAAAGTGCACGCATGTTTTTTTTTTTGAAAAATCCATTCGTTTTGCATGTCAATTCATCATAGCCTTCCGTTTTGTTGGCTGACAGTGACAACCTGTTAAAAAACGCACAATAATACTTTCCTGTACATGTGAGCTAGTTTAAACGTTTTCAAACAAATGACAAAAGCCAACATAGTGAAAAAAATAGAGAGAATAGATCTCAAACTGTCAACTTTATTTGTGCACTCTTGCAAACAGCCTTTATTGTTAAATGCGTAATTTTTTTTAGCTAAATATTTGACTTGACTGCGTGTGTGTTCGTCCTTTTTATTTGCGCACTCTCAGATGGAAAAATGTTGTTCTTCGTTTGTAACAAGGAATGTTTATGTTGGCTTGCAAGATTCAGAGAAAAGTACATGGATTTAATGGAGGAACAAAAGCCATAGCTTGTTTTCATGCTATTATAAGCGCATTGTTGAGTCTGTTGACAATAAACAGTATTGTTGTGAGAGAGACTTAAACATTTTTTGAAAATTGTGGGAAGTTCCTGTTTTCAATTGGATTTTCTATTATAAAAAATGCAGTAGAGGTAAGGTAAGATATATAAAAAGGATTACTCATGAAATGAAGAAATAAAATGGTAAAAGTGTTACATGGGATTATGGGATGATGGGAAACTAAAAGGTGTATTATAGCGTTTACATGGCTTTAATCAAGATATACATACATTACATATCTATCTCTAGCATCGTGTGTATTGTATTTATTACCATTTTTATGATAATGACAATGATTCGTCATTTATCACAAAAGCATTTTTTTGTACTTAGAACAATGATATTATTAAAAGACATAAAAAATCTAAAGCAAATATCAAGATATCGTCATCATGATCGATAAAAATTGTAATATTATTCATTATTCGGCAGTTTAGCTTTTGTTATGTAGGTTTATGTTGTATTATTATTTCTATTTTATTTATTCAGTTTTACATGTCAATGCTAATTATGATTCGTGACAAACATTACAATTATTTGTAATAAATATACGATGTAGGTATCAGATAGATTTCATTTTTCTCTTTTGCCAGAGGAAAAGTAAGGCGGTAGGGAAGAAACTGTAATATAGGTGCATAGGCAGTAACTATCACTTTTTATCTTGTTACAAATCGCGACGACGCTTGACGACACGGTCACATGTACTTGTTCAATATTTAGAACATATTTTAATAATTTTTGATGCTAAAAAGCTTTGAAGATCTATTGATAAGATATTTGGAAGCATCAGCTTAATTTGTAAATTAGCCAAAATTACTTATCACACGGTTAAGGCTAATGTTACATTTTCCGGTTATTTTTAATTCAGATAGAATCTCCAATTATCCCCGAACATGACCTTATCTTTGCTCTTGTAGTTTTTGCATGCGATTCCGATTTACAATATAAATATTTCGATAAATAACGGTATTATATGGTTAGTATGAATGGAGAAACAAAGGCCAATTTTTTGACGTAATAAACATAACTAGAGCTATCACATCAAAATTATCTTTTGACAGTTTACATTGTGCTGACAAGATGTTTACTTTGAGTTGTAACATAACATGCACGGCAATGGAATAGAGTTGAAGAGGCATTATAATAGTAATCCAAATTCGGCAATTTTAGCAAAATAGCCTATTGAAAACTAGGCTATGACTCATTCTCATACAAATCATCATTAAACAACATAAAAGAAAGATATATTAGACAGAGACGATTACACATGATCATATTTTGTTTGTTCCAGAAAGTATCTAAATTAGATGCACACACGTGAATGTTTAAAAAAGGAGTTTTTCTCAGGAAAGAACATTTTTTCGAAGACGGCAAGGCATTCAAAAATGTAAATATATAAGATTTACATGGGATGACATGGCCGAAGAAATCAGTACTAGATAAATTAGTGGTTTAAAGTAGTACAAAGAGTTGTTTAGTAATAAAAGTAACGATATTGTTGACACTCAAATGAGTGAGAAATAGCACATGCCAAAATAACTGCAAGAGCAAGGGAATAACCGTTGAAATCGACGTAAACTGTATAAACATGTGTTTTTGTGAGTAAAATGAACCTGTTGTACAGAGAAAAATTATGGGATGAGTAATAAACTGAAACAAGCAAGGTTGAATATTCATAATTTTTAAATGTTTATGTTACGTATTCTAAAGTGGTCTGTGGTACATTTTCTTTGAAAAATTGCAGGCATCGATAAATCTAAACGAACCATTTATTGATCAAGAGTACTTTTTACTGTAAAACTTATGAGTAAGCAAAAGTGCTCAAATTTTCGTTGTGAATGAAGGACAAATTTTCGAGTTGATGGGGAGCCCGAGAGGATAGTCATTACTGCCAAAAGGAAAACTGCCTCTGGAGTTGTTGGACGCAAAATCGCCTTATTAGGAAAACAGGAACAAAAACAGCTTTTTTACAACTTGATTACGCATCATGTACTCCTGACAAATCGTTTTTTGAAAGAACTGCTAATTGTGACAATTATCTTCCTGGTTTGAATAATAATGTGTTTGTTAACCTATTAAACAGAGTGTAACGTTCAAGAGTAGTACTTGTTAAGTAAAGTGTTTTTTTGTTATTATCACGGACTTTAAATCTTTTAAACTATATATATCATTATAATAAGTGCAGAGATCCTTATTCCACAAAAAAATGATTACGCGCGATCACAAAAGTTCCGGATTTAAATCCGGGACTTGTTCCAGTGACCGAAGGAGAATATGGATTTACATCCTTTTACAAACTTTGATAATTACGGAGTCGATGGCAGCTGAAGGTTCCACTGGACGAATGGAAGAAAGAGGTAAACAATTTTTTCATTCAAATCTCTGCTTTTCTTTTTGTAAATTGAAACCTCTTTTTCATATGTCATTAGTTTTTATTGTAACTATTTTCTTTCAACATTGCATATATTTTCAAGCATCAAAACAATTTTTTTGGGTAGGCTTCCGTTCGAAACGTGCTTTTCATACCTGTGTAATTAGTGTGTGTGGCAAGTTCACTGCCAATTTGTTACAGTATCTCTGTACGTATTTTAGGTATACACTCGCACAAATAACACACGCCATTAAATCATTATCGCTCTATTTAAATGCAAAAAAGGTTGGTGAAAAGGCTAATAAAATGTTTTAAATGTGTATCATTCCTAAAAGTTATATAATCATATCGTCGTGTTCTCTATTGTATATCATCATGTGAGCCAGCAAGCTTGAACCTGATTTCATAAAAATAAAAGATATTTTTTATGTTGCATAATATATCATCATCATCATATTGTACTTTATGTGTATTTTTACGTTTTACCTCCATGCTCGTTTCGTTCGTTCACCAACCTACCAAACCACACAGGTATGCATATAGACATAAATCGCAGTATTTTTTTATGTGTGTATATATTGGATTTAGGATTACCCACACAAAAAAATTATTAACCAGTGGTTATTTTTGCTAGTGGATAATTGTTATGTATTATTGCTATGCTAGACAGGACATGTGGTGGTCTGTTATTTTTTTCATGATGAGAACACACAACCAAACCAAACGAGCAGAGAAAAAAAAATCCCATAATTTTTCCCTGTGAAAATATTGAATGTTCCAATCCATTCTTCTTAATGAAAAAAAAATTGTAAGGACAAGTGCAATTTCTTCTAAGATCACTAGATACCTAACATTTTTAATTCGTTTCATAAAAAAAAAAATGATGGCAAGAGGAAAAGACGCATACGTACATTTGATGCATTATTCTCTGCGCTCCAACGCTTACAAAATCTACCATGTTATATGTAACAAACTATAATGGATTGAGTGAGTTTACTTTTTTTGTGGAGAAAATGGAGACATGAACGAGGAAAAAAATGTATCTTTGCAATCAGAATCCAACATCAACAAACAGAGCATCCTAATCAAGATAATAATTTCCTTCTCAACACAGAAGAAACACAACACGGCACTATGAATCTTCTTGCAAAAAAAATATCTATTTTACTGAATTGTATGGAAAACTATGTTTTTTGTCTAACACGTACATATGCATACCTATACAGTTAACCTCTCAAACAAACTTTTAATATTATTTTTATATTTTTGTTTTTGCTATTTTGGTAAAAGGATTTTTTAATAGCGCATCAGATTGAATGAATCACGAGAAAAGAATACAAAGTAGTTTGATGACCAGGGCATTTTTTAACTTTAGATTATGGCCGTTTTTTAAGAATAATATAATCAACAAAAATCCGTTTTTATTTCCGAAAATTACTCAAGTAAACGGATAATATACACGTGCAGACGTCTGTTTGACTCGCACAAGTCAGATCAGATCCAGATCAACTTCATAGATTCTCTCTCGGTAGTCTTTCGTTCGGAAACAAATAATAACCACATAGTTTTCATTGTTAGTACACAATAACAACGTAAACATAAGCTTTGAGATTATTAATGTCCAATTATGTTCAAAGTAATTTTTTCAAGACTGTGCATACGTCTCCATTTTTTTATCCATTGGCATATGTTTTTTTTTCTATACCAAATGAATAGTTAATTATGTATGTAAGCTTTGTGGTTTTCTTATTTTGATGAGAGAAGAAGAAGCAATGCAGAAAAATAATGATAACTTGTACGGTTTTTATTCCTTATTATTATAGAATACCGTGTAATTAGATAATAAGTTAATAAAGCCGGTGAGTTGAGCTAAATGCAGGAAAAACTGTGCAGTTGCTACCTGCTTCGCTTTTACTTTTCAAAAAAAAACAAGATAAACTTTTCATCATTATTTGGTAACAAACAAGTCAGCGATCTTGATATGGTGAAAGTTTAAAAAATACGAGTATTGGATTTAATTTTTCAAAAAAAAACTAAATGCTTTTCTCATCTAAATAGTTTTTCTTTAATTTTTTTGCTCTTATGGCTATTATGAATGACGCATTCATTTAGAGAAACTTCAAGCCATGCCGATATTGCCGATGTGTGTTTAAAGTAAATTGTAAATATTACAACGAAAAGGTATACTCCATTACGTTACATCATACCCTTTATATTTTATATACTTTTAAGTCCTATAGTCCCTTCTGGGTTTTTACATGTGAAAATCTACTCACTCTCAATAAATAAGGAAAAGGCACCTTAGAGCTTTTGCTTGTTGTTTTTCAAGTACCCTATTATTGATCTTGTAACACATTCATTCATCATTCACTCTAAAGACTCCAAAGTGTGTGTTGTGTTGTTTTGTTTCTTTTCAATTCATTCATAAAGCGAAGAAGATGATGCGGTGCGGTGGTAAAATCTTGTTCGTTCATCTTCAAGAAAAAAAATTGAGAACGACCCTTCGTTCTCTCTCGACAGATTCTCAGGTTTTTACAATTACAATAGCTCAGAGCATGACTTGACCTACCTACCCTTAAAGCCAAGTCAACTTTTAAAGTAGACTTTTCCACGCATCACATACAGAACAGCGAGCCAGGTATGTACATATCCATTTGTTTACCTGTCCAGAGAAGAGAGATTGTATTAAAATTCTATACAGTAGCCTGTTTCTCTGTTGCTCCTGGTGTTCCCTTCTCAGTAGACATCTTTAAAGATGAACTATCATTCATTCGACCAGAGAGATATCAAAATGGTTTTGGTTTCAAATTGAATGTGCATCCTTCCCCTCTCTGCATTTCTCATGCATCTGTTCCGCTCTCTGTACCAAACCAAAATGCACATTGCACTTTTACCTGACTTTTCTTAGACAACTTTCAAAGATAAAAGGTGGTTCTGTTCAAAATAATAACACGAGTCACAAGCAGAAGATATAAAATGTTATAAATGTTTTTTCTTCATGGTGAACTTGGGAATGGAATGGCATTCATTCTCAACTCCACCAATTCACCTGGAATCGCGTGAAATCGATTGTTGATTGTGACTGAATCAAGCTTTTGTTGTTGAGATAGGAAAAGGAAAAAACTCATTTTCAAGATGCTTCTCGCTGCTACAAAACCAAATAGATTATTTCTTTCTCTCTCTCTCTGAAGAAAGATCTCTTGGTTCCAATTTCATTGTTGAAAAATCCTTTTTAGTGTTCAACGATAAAAATGTACTCCACCTCTTTTAACACAATAGTAAATAGTAGCGGGGTAAAGGGAAGTAACGCGATGCCATGTTCAGCTCAAGAATGACGATGATTCGAAAAAACTTCATTCAAATTCAAACGACTTTCAAAACTCAAACGGAGAATAATGAATGACAATGGTGATCAATTTAAAATATTTTTTTTCATGCTTTATCAGATCCTCCTAGTTTCTACATATTTTATGGCAACTTTAGGTGTTCGAGGACAAATATATGCTATGCTATAAACACTGCTTTAAAAAAAAGTGTCACCGTTCCGTACCATCGCCATAATAACTTTACGAACTTTTTGAATAAAGAAATTTATATTCTCCTCCCTGTGAGCAAGCTTGTTATAATAAACCAAACCACTACTTCGACATGCATTCAAGTACTCCCCACAAACTTTAATGGGGAATATAATTTTTTTCTTCGTCTTGACTTGGCATTTCTTTGTCAAGCTTGTAAGCATAGTCATCTCAAAAAGTTGAAGTGAAACGAGAAAAGTCAGGAAACTAAATAATGACCAGTGACGCGACCAAAGCTAACACGCAACCTTGTTTTCAGCGAGAAATAGAGTTTTATTCCCAGTGCAAAAAATAAATACCACGAAAGCTTACATGTCCACTATTTTAAGTTTGCAATATGCGCACACAACTCATTCTTTTGCTGTTTCTTCTTCTGATTTTTTTTTGACATGCGCATCATATCATCTTCAACAATATAAAGTATACATAATAATATTATCATTTTTTTGAACTTTAAAAAAGAAAGAAAAATGTTACTGGCTCTTTAGCTGGTTAAGCTTTTTGGTTATTATTACATGCGCTTCTTGTGCAGCAAACTGCTAATAAAAAAATTGAGATGCTTTAAGAATAACAGATATATTTTATATATATTGTTTAAATTTATATGTATATCTCTACTTAATCTCTGCATCGTAAAATATGTGGTTATACAACATAACCCATCATATAAAATACAACAAAGATGACTGATGTGACTTGACTTGACTGTTGTCTGACTCTTCTGACTCTACTGACTATATGTACTATATTTAGATTAAACTATTTAGGAGGGACAATGCCCTGTAATTATTTTATTTTCTGTAGTGAATCTGCTCTGCTTGCGTTTTTGCTTGCATTGCATTGTATTGTTAAATGATCAGAAAAGAAAATAGCACCCATCATATAATTTTTTGCATTGTGATATGAGATAAATATAAAAATGTATTTTTTTAAATGAGAAAAAAGAATGTGCACTTTGTTTTGTTCATGATGATGTACATAAAAAATACGCCATAGTGTGCGTTTCTTCGTGCTTTATAAGTTATAAAAAAGCACAAGCCACATTCAAGTACTGCACTCTGATCTGATGTCTAACTTGAGATATTATACAATCCAGTGAGTTGTGTTTTGTGTTTAAAAAAATACGTATATCTCGGTTAAGAGTTTTTGAAGAATGAATGGTGGTGAGCACGAAACGAATATAATGTTTTTATCATCATCAAAGATCACAATTGCTTGGTGTTCAAAAAAAAGTTGTATGCTCCCTGAAAATATGAGTGTGCAGAGTGTGCAGAGAGCAGTGATGGTCGGTAGTGGTGTTAGTATTATTGGTGGTATAAAGTGCAGAGATCAAGCGGTGGTGGTGGAGGTGGATAGATAGATAGATGCAGAGAGATGTTAATAGGCAAGTCATTCTTCCAATTGCAAAATTTTATGTAAGCTTTTTGTATTTAAGATGATGAAGGATTTTTGGTTGATGATGATGAGATGAGTAGAGTTGATTACTGTTGATTAAGGAGCGCATTGGAATGGTAAATAGGATTAAAACTCCACCCTATTTTTAAAGCTTCTAAAAAGCAAATTATACATGTGTACAATCATAAAATGTTATGTGCACAAAGTTAAGTTGTGAAAATGGTTAGGAAAGATAATGCACAATTGCATATTATGAGGATCATTGTTGATTGTTGACGAAAATGAGTGGATAAAAATGTATTCGTTCGTGCTACTTGCTTTGTATTATATTTCGTACTTCATCACTCGAATTCGAAACTTTTGAAACAGTTATTTGGATTTAAATGGATCTCCATGTTGTTAGTGTATATTTTAGAGTAGCTTATCATTTAAGAGCTCTGATACTTCCAATCTGATAAGATACAAAATCTAGAAATAGTTTAGTATTTTCTTTTTGGTTTTTATAACATTCAAACTTTGCTTATATTGCTTTCTGGGAGTCCAGAAGAAAAAATGTTAAGTAAGAAATTTTGTATTTTGGTTGAGCGATTTTTTGAAAAATGAGCTTGACATTCTACTCTCTTGTCTGTATTTTATTTTCACATTTTGGTGTTAAATGTTGCCTAACTGAAGTGAAGAAGACCACGACCAGACTAAATGTGTTGATGATAATGATGACGCTCATCATCATCATCAAAAGGAATGACATTCTGCTGCACTAATGCATTTACCCTGCTCGCTCTAATGTTTTACATTTATCTCCCATGGACCTTTTCGTTGTAATTTTTTTTTGGTAATTTGACTACTGAACCTCAGTCTTAGGTATCCTCATTTGCCTTCATGCATGTCATGATATTCGACGAGGGAGAGGCAGGTATGCGTGGAATAATGAAAAAATGAAGATGTGTTATGGTCGCTATCGTCAATCGTGGTCATGTCAGAGATACCTTGAAAGACATGCAATGCACTCGATATTAAGTACACAGACATAGAAATCCTTCTGAAAACTCAGTAGAAAACTGACAGGGAGATCTGTTATTGAAATTACTACATGATAATGATTATCGGATCAGTGGAAATGTTTACCTGGTTTGATGGCGTTGAGGGAAATCCTCAATATTTCTATATTTCATCGCTTAAGTTAATGTAAAATGGGCAGATTGGACCTTCATGTTTCTGGAAAATTCCTCCAGCGAATTATTTGAATGATGGAAAGCAACATTTTATGTTGACTTGATGACTTATGGACACCCATCGAAAATGTCAGTCGTTATCATCAGTAAACCTGGCATGATAACAGTATTGTGGATTGTGGATCTGTTAAAGTAATTTACGTTTATGTCTTACCGCAGTCGTTTCCAGTTATTTCGCTAAAATAATTTTAAATGTTCCGGAAGGGTGCCACTTTACCCCTTCACTTTCCTATTATGAAATTGCAAGAAGGAAATCGCAAATTTTATGTTATAGTTATGATTTGCGTAAGCAAGTGAAACTTTTAATTTGAATGACACTTCTCACTCTTTTGTACTTGAAGTTAATTTCGCACATCTGTGCACTATCCCAAGAAGGCCGTTTACCGTATTTCAAAATTACAAAGGTTGCGAGGAGTCAGAAAGTGTGAGAAAAGTTTTACAAGTTGAAGTTTCTAAGAAGGAACAATGAAGCCTTGAAACGAGTTTTTTCTCGTTTCCGGTCAATTTCTTACGTATCTAACCAAGGTTTATATAAACAGGTGGCATGTGTTATTATCGTCTTTTGTTGAATAGAAATGAAGATACAAGATAAGAAGGTGCAAATTTTTCTTGTCCTTTGAGACAGTATCTTATAGAGTGAATATCATGTAGATACATCTACAACTAATTAAACATTTTTATTTACAATACGTGACCACAAAAACTGCCAAAATCCTTCAAAACTGAAATTTATTTTGTGTGATTATGTAATACTTTATCTTCCCTTTCATCAGCTTCTAGTCACATTAATCAGTTGTTGCTTCATGTACATTAGCCGTCTTTTTTATCAGTTAGTGGAAAAGTAATCCTTGAATATGAAATATCATTCCTGAGAAAAGATGAATTTTCAAGACACATCCATTCAAGATCATTTGTAAAGAAATGGACCTCATCATCATCAAATTCTCATTATCTTGGTTGCTGGAAGACTTGCTACAGAGTCAATGAAACAAAAACTTTGAAAAGACTTGCTGGAGGCTAAGATTAAAATGCCTTCGAGCTTATTTGATTTTTCTCTCGAATGAATCGTGTACGTAATCCTCCTCTGACTGACTGAGTGGACGATCTATGAAACAAGACAGATGATTATGAATGAGATGACTATTTCATGCATCGCTTCTTCCCAGGATTGTATCAAGCTGGATATAAAAAAGCAAGATGATGATGGTGCCTTCTTCTGTATCAAACATAAAAGTATACGATATATACATTCATAATACATTGACAGCCACTTCCGGTACGACCGGTTTCTTATATGTAGTAAAAAGACCATGATTCTATAAAGTTTAAATTGTAAATCTTGTCCAGTAGTTCAGTAAATCTAGATTTTAGATGATTAAATACATGAGTGGACTACTGGACCACTATTTATATTGACTCTAATTATTTATTTTATAGTAGATACATAAAATGCGTGAAGATAATGCCTAAATGAATGGATAATAACGAAATTACATGTAAATTTTTGACTATCTTATCCAAATCATATTTATCTTTGTTTTCAATAACATTTAAAACTTGTATAATAATTCCATAAACATACATATAATTCAAATTAAATTTTCCTAAAAAATATTTTACCATGTCCGACCATCAAACAAATATACGCACAAATTTTAATGGTTGTTCACATTTTTGAAGTACTGCAGGATTCGTGGAAATAGGACAGAGATCCATGAGCAGCATTTAAATACTCTGGAGTTACATCACGGGATGGGACCACCGTAAACATGAAGACCTAAAATACCCAAACACACAAACACAGTTCATGCTCTTTTGACAACAGATGGTTAAGTGCACTAGTAAAAAAGGGTCAGGTTTAGAGGAATGGGAAGCCTTTCCAGTCAATATATTATGATATATTTCTAGATGCATCATTGCATATGTACAATTTGTAGGTTTATCATTAGAAATAGGTCGTGAGAACCAAAGAGCAGTTCAAAAAGTTAAAATGTCGGGTCGGGTCCAGAGTTGAAGGAAAAAGTCCAGAAAATTTATAATTGAGTTTCAGGAGGAGATATTTGGCCAATCATGTGGAAGAGCGAACTAAAAATATACTATTCTTAAGAAAACCCAAAGCATTTTTATTTTTAGTGTAAATGTATCCTTTTCGTTATTCCACGCACAAAATACATTTACGTGTACTAATCCCACAGCATATCGTCCAATTAGGTGGAAATATTTTAAGAAATGATTACAATCATCACACAAATATCAGCACGAAATGCATGCATAAAGTCATCCAAGTCATAAAAGGTGCTACCTGATAATCAAGTCTGATGAAATTTAGCCCTCAATCCGTCCGTTCACGTGAGTGTTTTTCTGGAAGGAAAAACTTTAACCGGAAGTCTGCATATCTTGAAGACGTGAAAACATCAGAGGAATAGAGCTGGAAGGCAAAGAGTGATAAAAACAATTGCCTTCATGCTATGTACCTTCTTGTGTCGGTTGGTTGTACGTTATACTGACACAAGTCAGCAGGTTGCGTAATTTGATATGTATGTATGTATTTATTCGGTTAGTTTAATTAAATTTTATACGCTACGCTACTGCCTAAACGATTGTTGAAACAACGCAACGGCAGCACAGCGCAGTGCTTTGTACAGGATATGATATGATGACTTATTACTCAGCCAGCACGAGCTTTTTCAGTTGATCAGGCATTTTTACTACGTTTTCTCTCCTGTTTACACCAACAGACAACAATTCCTTCATACTACGATAAACCAAGCATCAGTGCGCAGCAGCAGCACCCGTGGACCCCTCGAACTTCCTTTAGAACACCTTGCGTTTTTTTTAAATCATAACCTTGACTTGATTACTCATAACTTTGTAAAGAATATATAAGGATTAAGAAATCTTAACGAATCAAAATATGTTTTATCTTATGAAAAGCTTTTTAGAGTACCAGTTTGGTTTTTGGAGTAGCCGATTTCTCGAAATTCTAGCGTCAGGTTGCAAGCGATGGACAAAGGAAATGTCTGTTGCTTAAAAAATATATGCTTGCTTCGTGTAGTAAAGTGAGAAAAACAATGACTTTTGCAATGTTGATGTCGACTTGACTGCGGTACGAAAAACTTCAAGTTTTTTTAAAATCCTAAACTTAATATAAATTCAACAGACTTGTTAACTTGTTTGCATGCATAAAAAAAGATGACGGATGGCTAACAAAAAGACAGAAAGAAGTAAAAATCGTGCCAAAATAAAGTACTCGCCATAATCTTATCATGATTCATTTGCAGTTTTCTCTGTTATTTTATTATTGCTGGAAAAATGCCCAACAATTGTAAAAAAAATCACAAACAAGTTTACTTTATAAAAATAAAGTGTCAATTCATTTGGAGTAGGTGTGCATTTATTAGGATTCAAGGTACTCTCTCAGATCTAATATACTCCTAGAAAAGTAGAGTGAAAAACTAAGAATATGTTATGTTGCTCGTAAAAGTGTGAAAATCACTTATCGAGCCTATTCCTGTTTTAAATACGCCATTTATCATCAATAAATAAATAAAATCAATGGATATTTGTAATGTTCTGAAATCCAGTTTGGATCCCAAATTAATCATTTTTTTCTTACTTGACTTGCTAAGACCATGTTTTCGTTTGTTGTTTGAATTGAATCACTGAAAAAGTTAACCTGCAAAAGAATCATTGCTCTCCTCCTTCAGTTCAGACACTCTTTTTGGTTGTAATGAAATTTTTATTATAATCTTTAGACTTTGATGATTTCGTTTCATTTTATATTCGAGATTTTTTTAAATTCTTAGTTTAGTACATCGACATATTCTTCCACCCACAAAATATTCTTGAAATGTTGCGTGATGTGTACATTCCTTTAGCAAAGAAAATAAAAGCTTGCATTTATTACATTGCCTTTAATAACAGACCTTTCAACTCGACAATGAAACCCATTCACAACTCAACACTACCACACCACCACCAACCAACCACCACACAAGAAAGAAAATCCTACTTCAAGTCATGTCATTTCAGTTGTCTCGGTTTATAGTAATTAATATATAAATACATAAAATCTCTCTTGCTCTTTTTTCAGTGGTAAAAAACAAGCGAGAATTTTTAGTAGTTAGTATAGTATATAATCACAGGCACCACAAGTAATAATAATAATGAGACATTATTCATGCATGCAGTAATCACACTATGATGATTAGTCTGAAGTTACTGGTGGTGGTGTTGTTGCAATGATGAAATTCAACCAGCTATTATAGACAAAGCAGTGTGCATGTGAATAATTTAATCCCATTAACCAGCAGAGAAAATGCGTGAAAAGTAAACTTTATCCATATTTAAATTTCTCATGCTTATGGACATGGACACATTAGTATTCTTGAGAACTAACCAACAACGTCATCGACATTTTAAAAAAGAGTGGAGAAGAGTGAGAGTGGAGACCCTGGAGGCCACCAAATCATTATAACTTTAACTTATGCATGCGTGGTGGTGGTAGACTAACAGAAGTTGTTGTTAAATTAGATTTTTTTAAAAGAGACATCCAGATCATTAAGCTTGAGCTGTCGGTTGTCACGTTCTTAATAATTGTGTCAGCTCAATACACTAATTTCATTCAATAATCTTTTGTCGAGAATGGAATTATGTATAATGTGCAGAGTGTACAAATAAAAAAATATTGTAGTGGTACGAAATGAAGGTAGTATAATAATGTTGATGATGAGACGACGGTGGTGATGATGGTGGAGGCACCCTGTGGTTACATAAAGGCTTTCAATTTCAATCCGCATTCACACCCTTCTCTCTTCATTTCATCATCGTCTCATGACTTGCTCGCTTCTGAACTGAATATGACATGACAGTCGCCAGTAGTTTCTTCCTTCTTCAAACTTCACAATAATAATGAACACAGCAAATAAAATATATGATGGCAGAGGGATGATGATGGTGGTGGTGGTAAATATGATTATTTGTTTGTTGTTCGAGAGAAGAAGGGAGAAAGGGAATCGGTCTCACTCTCTCTGTAATTATTAAATGAAGTGTTTCAAGGGATGATGGAGAGCACGGAAGAATGCAGAAATAGTGTTCAAGTTGACGATGACATGAAGAGTTAATGACGATTGATGGAATCATGCTGGTTGATGAGCTTAAATTAGATAGGTTATTGGACAATTGTATTTGCGTCGGCTGATGATGTTAATGCTAATGTTGTAGTTGTGTGAGTTGTTTTTTAAAAGGGAAAGATGAAGGAACCAATGTAATATTAATATTCGTAGTAAATATGTACACATTATGTCATTTTAAAGTATTCCTTCGGAGGAATTACTGCCACTCTCATAATATGTTGATTTGGCTGTCAAATTTATAAATAATATGTAACTACTAAATTTTCACCCGCATAATTCTATAAACAAAACAAGGTATCTCTGGAGTTAAGAGAGTGAGATGATTATGATGATTAATGTAACTGGAAACTGGGATAGAGAGATGAAGTAACGTATATTTTGCTTCGCTAATCATGATTCTACGTTTTCATATACTTTATAAAAAAGACCAAGAGTTTTTGAAACTGAGCTGATGTGATAAATGTGATGTAGACAGCATTCATTCATATTTAATGTACAGCTTGTCGATACGATGGTGAGAAAAGAGTGAAGAAACACACATTATGGTTCTCGTGAGAAATCAAGCAACAAGAGAGCTGTGTGACGTTTTCAAACATTTTATATAACTTTATATTCACGTATATAAAGTATATAAAATAATATGCATAGTTGATCACACTTGATCCTTATCAGTCAAAGTCACACATAAGCAAGGAGTTTTGCGATTCCTCTCTCGAGTGACTAAGGATAAGGATGTATTTACGTTTACGTACCTATGTGGTGTAAGTAAGGTAATAGTAATAATCATGATGATGGTTTAAGTGGGGAAAACGTTGATGTGATGATGATGATGATTCAAGTTAAGTAATTCCTGTTGACTTGGAGAGATGGGAGCGGAATGCGTGTGGATTTAAGTGGATTGTCGCTGTCGTCTCGTCAGATCTATGCGTTTACATAAAGTATTAAATCATAACACACGGACACACACACAACACGGTAGTTACTTCCCTTGTTTTCCTTTTAAAAGTTTCTGTCTTCTGGGGTAAATATCCGTTTTTACGTAATCAGCATAGAAAAGGAATTCCACGAATTTGTAAACTATTTTCTTGTGAAGCAAGATTATATGCTTAAAATTGCATCCAATTAAAAGCACGCATGCAAATAGCAAAGTGTAGGCATCTATATTTAAAGAAATGGATTGTGTTTAAAAGTTAGTTTTTTAGCAGTTTAGTTCAACGGCCATATCTTATGCAAAAATCATGTTTTAAATTTAGAGTATAGTGCAGCGCTATATTTTACTGACATGATGCAATGTGCGCGCAATATATATGCATATTTTTTATCATATCTAGCCTCGTAAGTAATAGTGTACATTTTAATATGCTATGCTATATATTATTTTTTTATCATTATCTGAAAAGAATTCTCGTAAGTTGATAGTTGATGATGTTGATGGTTATGGTTATATACTGACTGGGTATTATTCTAACAAGTAGGAAAAGTCGTGCCACGGGAACTTTCCCACACCCAAGAATACACACTACTACAACACAACATACATATATACATACACACACAAAAAATTTATCATCATCAATCGTTCGTTGTTGATGATATAATATAACAACAACAACAACCTGATTTGATTTCTTTTTCTTGCCAAATCAAGCAAAAACCGAGAGAATTTTTTGTTGGGAAAGGAGAGTAACATGATTTCCCGTAGGAGAATAGTAGAACATAAGCATATTTTGCAGTTGCAGTATTGTACATACCAAACAACAAAACCTAATTGGTTTGCTCCCATGATCTCACATGACTTAAGAGAATCACACACATAATCACAATCACCACGCAAAAAAATATCTACTTGTTTTTATGTTCTTTTCCATATTTTTTTCAATTTACTAAAAAAATACGTCATAAAAAGTGGTATTGGTTTTATACCCATTATACACCTGTAATAACAATTTGTTCGTAGATTATTATATGCAGTGGTAGTAGTGGTTCCATTTTCCGTTACTTTGTTTTTTTCCTTGATGATTTTTATGATATGATAGTAAAAATAATAAGGTTATAATGGAATTTGGATGTAATGATAATGTGTTGTTTGTGATTATGATACAGTAACAAAAAAAATTAATTACAAAAAGATCTTTTTTTAAGTGTAGCGTATTTTATTCTCATTATTATTTACAACCTATCATCTTAAATTAGTTTTACATATGTTCTGATGTCTGTTTCTGCAATAAATTAACTCCTTTTCTGATTCAATATCCATCGCTGTCTAGTTAAAAGTTTAGTTATTTAAACAATTCGAGGAAGAATGTCGTATGTAAGCATAAATTCCCTAGAAAAAAATGGTGATAAAGAAAGTATATCTTGTATTTGAATATACAGTAATGCTACTTAACTTCAAAAGGGACTTTTTGGATTTGAGAGAACGCACCATTCATCTTCTTTTACATCCATGTCGATTTTTCAAGAGTACAAGTTATTTCTTCCAGAAACTCTAACGTTTTTTGTTCAACGTGTACATAAAGTACAGAATATATGCATGTTATGTAGCTTTATTGCCTATTTAAGTGCAGCGTGACCGAGCAAATTTGAAACTTTTCTTTTCTTCACGCATTTATTCTTCAACCAATTTAAGTTTTTTTTTTCTCTCTCGTTTTTACTGTCGCTTCGTCGTAAAAACATTGTTACAACTTGCATCACTGAATAACTTATGTTCAAAAGAGAAGAGAACTTGTAAAAGAAAGAAAATGAGAAGCATTTGGTGTGATTCATGTTATTAGCATGGATATTATGTGGTCGTGGTATGTGCTCTCTAATAATGTTCCCCATTGTATATTTTTCCAGGAGCACGAAAGCACAAATAATCATGTTTAAGAAATACGAACGATAAAGATAAATGTGTACATAGTGCATAATGTACGTAGTACATATAAAAGTCAAGCAAAGACTTCTCTGGAGCGAGATGTGTATACTTTTTGAAATAAACTTATTGCAGAGCAGTGTGATGTGACGTATCACTGGAATGAACAGTATCGCATCTCAATTTACTTTGAGAAGGGAAAAATTACTCCTTTTGTTATTCTTATGTCTTTTAAAGCTTTACTCTTTCACTTGTGCATTAAACTCTCAGTTTTTGCTTATCTTTGCAGAGTTTCATAGCTTCTCGGCCAAACTATTATAGTAACCCAACCAAAACCTTAGAAGGAAATGATATAAGATGAAAATGTCTTATTATTGCTTCGATGTGCTGTTGTTTTCATTGTTCCTAGAGAATCGGAGAACTAACAAAAAAAAGAATAAGCCCAAAGACCACAAACTCATCTTGTTGATGATGTAGATGAGATGATAATGATTATTGTTTGGCTGTGGTGTTTTTTCTCTCCATAAAACCAGACAAGTTGAATCCAAGGAGGAGTTGAAAAGCATGTGTATTTTTTGCATGTATGTATTGCTGCAGGGTGTTTTAAATAGATTAGCAAAGCCAAGCCAAACCACTTGAAGCCACTGCACTTGATGATAAGATGCTACATTTAATTGGATAACATTTTAATTGAGTACAACAAATGAATATATTCTTGCTTTGAATTTATTCGAAGAAATAACGAAAAATCGATATCGTATAATACATTTTTGCTCTTAATGTTGGGTATTATGAATTAGTTCTGTTGAATGCAATTTTAACAATGAAATTATTGAGCATCAACAGATTTAAAATAATAATGTGTTTTTCAGATATACACATTTACTTTGTTTATCTGCTTGTAATAGTAAGGCATCAAACAAGCGTCATCTACAAATTCTTCTTGAACTCAAATCTTCAATCAGGTTATGCGAGAGGATCTCAGGTAAGTGTTGGGATTACTTCTTACCTGGTCTTTGTTGCGTACACCTACTAAATAGATTACTTTCCCACCAAACACACAGGTGGTGCGAAAAAAGTAACATGCTGAATATAATATTGAAACAAAAGTAATAATATTGGAAATAGTATTGATGATTGCGGTATCATTAGGATGCTGATCTTTTTACGCGAAGTAATACATAAGTAATATTGAAGAAAAAGAATCAATGCCGTGGTATGGAAAAATTCAAAAAGGTTGTATACACATTACAGCGTTTGTATTCAAATATCCAAATCAAACAATTTTGTACATAACAGTTCCTTACAAAGAGTTCACTATGCGAGTTGTCCTTTTATGAGGATTGGCCTGTATGTGTATATGGTGTTCTATGAATTAGGATTGTTTCCGAACTGGAGTCTGCAAACAAACCGGACCGGTGCAGGCCTTCCAGATTCATTCCCACTCGAAGTTAACCCTGACTCATTCCCCATAGTATAAGTTGCGTTCTTAAATTCAAATTGAAAAAATATCAAGCATTGCCAAAAAAATACACAAAGAAAAGAAAGCTTTAACTGGAGAGTTTAACAGGTGTATAAATCAGAATTATTACCATTGGACCAGCACCTCCTCCACCAGAACTATTTGGACCTGATGAGTTGTTTGGAGGGCTGTTTGGAACTATTGGTGATACTCGTTGTTCAGAAGCAGTAGTCCTGGCTGTGCCATCGAAAATTGAGGATAAACCATTCGAATCATTTTGGGGTTGAGAATTATTCCCTGCACCGACCTTAAATTCAAAAACCGAATTGATATTTTTATCTTAAAATAAAATAAATGATCAATTAGAAAGAAGTCTCTCCATCTGAATCTAAATCTATCGAGTTTACTTTTTGTGAAGATGGTTTTGAAGACATTTGGGTAGACTGAGGATTATTATCATCAGAAGGCTGCGGTGGCCGATAATTTCCACAAGTTGGCCCATTATCGAACTTGGCCCATTCTGGAGGCTGTCCATTTGTTGGATAGGTTTTGTTCTGTGTACCCATGTTAGGCCCTGAACTGCCAAAACTTGAGTTGTAACTGTCATTGTAAGGTGAAGACTGTAGGCCACTCCTAGAGTTTGTTGCAAACCCACCTGGAGTGGGAATTGTGCATGTGTCGTTCTGTGCTCCTTGATTTCCTTGCATATTTGTCGGAATGGAATATGTATTGTTTTGTGCTCCTTGATCTCCTTGCAAATTTGTCGGAATGGAATAAGTATTGTTCTGTGCTCCTTGCGCATTTGTCGGAATGGAATAAGTATTGTTCTGTGCTCCTTGCGCATTTGTCGGAATGGAATAAGTATTGTTCTGTGCTCCTTGTGCATTTGTCGGAATGGAATAAGTATTGTTCTGTGCTCCTTGCGCATATGAGGGAATGGAATAGGTATTGTTCTGTGCTCCTTGCGCATTTGTCGGAATGGAATAAGTATTGTTCTGTGCTCCTTGCGCATTTGTCGGAAT
>JAQFZH010000007.1:0-110904 GCA_034695485.1 Entomobrya nivalis | reverse complement strand
TAGTTTATATAATGTTATCCTGCATACTATTTTTCGTGGGGATCTATTGTTCGAATTGTGGATACATGGACAAATTACAAATCAAGCAGCTCTCAACTTACCCAAAAGTTATAATCTCGCCAGTCCTTTTTCCGTTTCACAAGTTGCCTTCCGTTAGAGTCCGTAAAGAATACTCCTCTTGTAGGGAGATTTGTCGTGTATCTTGTTATAATTTCTTTACCTTGTCCATCGCTAAATTAACAAGCATAAAAATTATTAGTGTTTCTGAATTAACAGCATAATTACATGATAATAGTGACCGCGTGATCATATTATATCAAAATTTGGAGCACTCACTCTACAGGAATGGGTCCCACTAGCCACTCAAATTCAACCAACTCGGACTTATCGTACAATCGAATCACTTGGCTTATCCATTCATTAAAAACTTGATGTATTTCGGTTACATGAGCACCTGGAAGCATTTAAAAAAGAAAGAAAACTCAATAAGAATTGCTCTAAAAAGTTTGGGGCTAGTTTTCAATCATCAAACTAACTACCTTGATGAATCCGATAGCTTAAAACTCGATCTCCAATATTGACTGGTTTGAAACCATCAGATGAACTTGTATTAGGGCGAAATATATAGGCCCCTGAAGCCCTCCAGCTAAATATGGTATTGTTACCCGACATTGCCAAGTAGTAGTAAAAGTTTTGTTTTAACGGAAGTGTCACAGTGCCCCGAGATATTGATTTGACAAGTCCAGTGACGCTGTCTAATAAAAGTTTGATGCCCTTAAAAGAGTGCAATACAAACGACATCAGAATAGTAACATTGCAAATTGCAAGCCATTTGTTAGCATTCTATGACTTCTTTCTTGTAAGTTAGCTTACCACTGAATTTTCGATTTCAATGTCCATTGACTTGTTTGTCTGTTGCGAAGAGTTTATCTCATTCAACTCAGCATTATCCTTTGGATATTTCTCTGTAATTCTAACACTTTCAATTGACAAGCCAGGTAGTTGGTCGAGTTTGAAGACAAGCTCATACTTTGCGTTACTCGACCTTCCCGGTATCTTTAAAACGGATTCCGGCGTCTCAATGATTTGTGAGGAAATTAGACCTGTGGAAAAGTTTAGTGAATGTTGATTGTACCTTTTAATTTAAAAAACAACTAAATATAGTTAGTTAACTATACCTCGTTTAGCTTGAACATTCCAGTGCATACTTGACACGGGAATGCGAAAATATGTGTTTTGCAAGTTCCTCGCAAGTGGATTGTAAATAGAGACAAGAAAGTCTGTAGAATTTTCAGTGACAGCGCAAGCACTGATATTCATCAACTGACAGAATTGGTAGTTAAAATTAGATGAGAGATTTGTAATGCTAGCGGAAGCTGATGCTGATGACGTTGAGGAAGACGAGTGGACATTTAGCGGGTTTTGCACAAGTTTTTTAAACGCTTCATTCACAACTTGTTCACATTGCTCCATTCCAACAGACAATCTTTTAGAATAATCGTCCGTAACGTATTGTCGTGCAGTTCCTGTAATCGCATCGTGATGTTGAACAATAGCAAGTGGTTCGGAAAGCTCAAATACTTTCTCTAAAACGGCTTTCTCAGGTTTCCCCATAAAACCTCCAACCGCAAGCTGTTTGCATGCCTGGAGGAAATTGTTAGCTTTGTGAATAAAATATTTAAATGTTGGTCTGGATGTGTAGTAACCACTCCAAAAACCGTATGGATCATTAGAGTACGGAAAAAAGTCACTAGTTTTCATTGGCATTGGTTTTTTGGTTTTGTGGACTTCTTGAAGGTAGCAGGATGGAGATGAGTAAAAGACGTTTACTTTTGGTGTGTTGGTGTTGTTTCCGTAATCGTAAGCATTTACATATCTGTATGTAAATAATTTAAGGCATTTAAGGTAACGATTGAAAAGCAAGATAAAAAAGTCATAGCGTATTTCGCTCACTTGATTAATTTATCCAAATTCTTGAACCACATGTTCGAATTCATGTAATGAAAGTCGGCGCCCATTGTCATTAGGACATGATTAGTTTCATACGGTTCCGCCCACCACTCCGCAGTTCTGATAAATCGTCTGACTTTTTGGTCCACATTGTAGTCCTCTAAAAGAGGGTCATCCTAGTACAAATTAAAATGTTTTTAAAGTTAAAGTTTTTGATTCAATGTGCAGTGGAGATTGCAGATACTAATTTAATATACGTAAGAATTGCATATATGTATTTACGTTTATGGGGTCATCTTTACACATTTGATCGAAACAAAACCCATCCGGAGGTTGATAATAATTGTATAAGATGCCTGTAAACAGCCACGCGTCTTTACCTGTGAAAAATATTTAGTTAAGATATATTCATATTCTGATTGGACAAGGAGCAAGCAAACTAGTTTTGGCATTTTTTTACCTATGCCGTTTGGACTAGAATTCCAAATCATTTCCATTTCTTGGTTGGATCTTCTATTAGACTTGTACTGGTAGTCCACGCGTCCCAAGAAGAAACCATCAAATCCCAATTGCGAGAAAAGAAACGCTTGCTCACGTGAATGCCCAAATGTGTCAATTTGCCAAGCAATTTTTGGAACAGCACATTCCCCAAAAGTATCGTTTAAAAATCTAAAATTAGCAAAATACTAGCTTTTAAACTATACTCAGGCATTGCATACATGAAATAAGTGTCAAAGGCACAATTTATTTTTTGTGTGTTATGAACCTAACCTGAGTCCTAGTGACATTTGGTCTACAAGAGCATTGTAATGAGTACACCCTTCGTCATTCATTGACCATCCACCGGATATAAACTCCAACTGCCCATTCTTAACCAGCCGAGTAACCAGTTCTTTTATATCCTCATCCTGGCTCCTCCACCACCGCCAGAAGAAAGCAGTTTCGACGTAAATAAATTTCCTGTTTGGATTTTTCTTTAGTTCTTGCACAACGGAATCAAGGATATATTGGACTGCTTCCTGACCAACCTCTCGATTTGCTGTGTAAAGTATTCATGAAATTAAATTCATGATTTTTATGGAAAAAAGTAAAATATGCTCTGATAATAAGCTAGTATGAAATTTACTTCCGAGATAGTATTGATCCACCGTTTTTAGCCATCCGACATCGTCGTGACTGAAATGGATAATAGTTTTTTACTTGGGGTAATAGGAGACGAATAATTTTATAAACACAGAATTGTGACATAATCTCGAAAAATACTTGCAATATTATCATTTCTCCCTCATTAATATTTCTACAAATACCTGTGTGCAACTAAATGAACATTGATGTAACCGGGTTTCGGTTTTGGGCAGCTCTAGTAATCCAAATCAGATCAGGGTAACAAAAAATGTTTGCATAGTTCAGTTACCAGTACATTGCAGTTGCTTAAATTATACTGAAATCGTGTTAACTGTTTAAAAAGTTTGCTTATTAATTGTTACCTCATAACCGCATAGTCCAGCTCCTGATTTAATGCTGACAATTACCAGCAGAAGCACATTTAAAAATTTCCAGAACAATTTCATGATTTTATGCGGAACCATACTAATGTTTCACAAGCAAACAACTAATTCACTTTTAAAACATATTTAAAAATTAAACTTAATGTAATCTGGTTCCGATATTTAAAAAGTTCTTTAAGCAGAGGCTAAAAAATCTCAAAAACATTACCAGAACTGCGGCAGATAAATCAGCCTACACGTGAATGCTTGCCAGACAGAAGTAAGAAAACAAGATTAAAAATGCAAATCCTTTAAAAAATGCTAGCCCATGTAAAAATAGATATGCTTGAAATGCGTAGTGCACAGGGTACATAAAAAAGGCATCACTTATTACTTTACATGAACATTTACTACTGTGGTCGTGGTCATCAAAAAGTGAATAGAAGTATGAATATAAATGTATGCACGCACTTGTAAATGCTTAATGTAAAAAATTAAGTATCGTAAACATTTATTTTAAGAACCTTTTATTTCTCATTATAATCAAAGTCATATGCAATACATACTTCGTACACAAGATAGAGAAAAGTTGAATTATAAAATATACTATATATCAATGCCAGAAAAGTAACATAACATTCTACACTAAGGACGTCTATTCGTCTTCTACTCTACACTAAAGTAATACATGATGAGATAATTTTTTTTTGTGATAATCAAAGTATAAAACAATGAGATATATAATATTTTAGGTAGGAACAGTAGTAATCAAATTCTGAAGATCATTCACAGTAAGGGAACCTTCTTCGTCGCATGAAATATCTTGTACTTTCAAAATCTGGAATAGCTTATCCTCAATTGTCCGTTTAACCTGCATAGAAAGTAAAAATCAAAATTATTTCCGTTCCAATATTTATATTCTGGAATATTTGGCACTATATGTCATGCTAGCTTACATAAAATCGATGAACAAAAGTAGGTTTGGTTTGCCCAATACGATGCACCCTGCCAATAGCCTGCAGCTCACTAGCCAGATTCAGAATGGGTTCCACCAAGCAGACGTGTGTAGCTTCAATTATGTTCAAGCCTTTAGCCCCAGACGTCAACGGCATCAATAATACTTGAAGGTCTTCTCGTTCCTTGAACTTGTCCAAATCCGAGTGAAAAGCTCGCCCAGACTTGTTTAGCAAGCTGAACATGATGTCGTTTTGGGTTAAAGCTTTAGCAATAATTTCCAAAACGTCATTCCACTGCAAAAAAAAAAAAAAATTGTTAGTTTAGTTAATCAAATATAAGTTAAATCAATTATTATATATGTAGGGTAAGGGATGCATAAAAAAGAGCCGTACCGAGGAGAAAATAATACACTTTTCCCCAGGATGAGTTTCTTGAAGCTTCAAAAGAGTTTCCACAATCGCTTCAACTTTGGTAGAGTGACTACCTTTGACGCTGACCTTTTTCAAAGGTTCAGCTTGTCTAGATGTTCCAGGTCCCATTTCAGGTTCATTTTCTGTAGTGTCCACAAAGCTGACATCTGCAAATTTCATCGAGTGTCTGCACAGTGGGCATAGAAAACTCTGTAGCGTGCCAGGGCACATTTTCTTCACACATTCGGAGCAAAATGAATGTCCACATCGTAGTACGCTCCACTCTTTCCCTAATTGAATGGAACAAATGGGACAATCCTCCGAATTCAAACTACCCTTTTTCCCGTACCCGTTTCTCTTCAACGTTTTCAAATACAAAAGCTGACCCAGGTGCAGGGACAAAGTTTCCTTTCCCGTGAGACATTCTGAACGCAACTTGGCCAGTTTTGGTTCGATCTCGTATAAATGAACCAAGTTGATGTTTTGAGTTTTTAATGCTTTCTCCGTAACTCCGGATGTCAACTGTTTGATTTTACTGGAGGTGCTGGGTTGCTCCCTCGCCGTCTCCTCGCCATCCCTCATTACAACCATTCTTGTAGTAGCTTGACTCAATTCATCCAATGCGGACACTTGATCATAAATTTGTCGCCATAAAATTCTCAAAAATCTGAATTCCTTCTTGACAGCTTCGAGCAACTTTAAATGAACTCCTCCATTATCAGATATATTCTGCGAAAGTCTGTTAACCCTGGCAAACCGGAGAATTCCTTTTAACAGTACTTCCGTTTCGGAGTCCCCCCACGTTCCTCTTCGCAACTCTTCGTTAATTAGTTGCACATGCTCAGTTGTTGCCTTCAGATCTTCTGCTTCCTGTTGCAATAGTTCGTCCTTAGTTTTCTCAGTTAACTCATCTGCTAGATCTCCCATTATTTTTCGCTGCTGCCAATTTCTTCCAGTTCGAGCAATTTTATCTTTCTTTTCCGCTTTGAAAATAACTGACTCGTACAATAAAAAGTTGTCGTGGTACATGCATAATTTGCACTTGTTACCGGCCATGAGCGAGTCATTGTAGTAATTCCCAGATTTCTGACGCAAGTGACATTGAATAGCAGATTCAACAAATACGTTTGGATCCTTACTTCTCAGCTCTTCGAGACCTTCAAGCACAGATTCACGTAGTTGATCCATCTCAATAATTGCAGGAACAAGAGCCTGTTCCAGTCCATAACGGTCATAAAATTTGTCGGCAACGCTGTTAGTGGTTTTGACATTTTTCTTGCTAATATCCAGCAGATCTTGTTTCAGAGACGAGATCAATCCTTCTATTTTTTGCATTCTTTGAGCCTCTTTCAAAGTAACTACCCACCAAGACTCCTTGTGCATTGTAAATTGGTTCTGGATCTCCTCCACAGCGTGGCTTAGTGGAGTTACCGTGTCTAAAGCTGCACGAACAGCGTCAGAATACTTTTTCATGTACTTCTTTTTTACTACTTCAGCATCAGCTCGGAGTGAAGAATCCCTTAAAGTAAAAGGAACCCCGGCATGATTACCGTCCAAGAGATCAGCCAAATTCTCGAGTGTATGAAGCAGCTGGAGCGAGTCAGTTTGGAAGTGTTCCTTGTGCTTCTCAGCAGACTGAAGAACTTCACGATACTTTTCTGAGGCATCTACCCATTTTTTCAAAATTATGTGAATACCGGCCATTCCTGTGCAATATAAATTAATTCATGTACCTTGTGCAAATAATGAATGTAATCTTTATGAACTACTTAGCTGTAAAATCCATTCATTTTCTTTCTTCGACACTTACCATTGAGAGAGCCAATAATTTGACGGTGGTCATCTATACATTCCATTTGGGTTTTCTTAACCAACCTATCCAATAATTCTTCCATGGTCAATGTTCCTTTCTGAAGGGAGATAAGTTTGCCCTTTACAATTTGAGGATGGCAGCATGCTTGACGAAGTTCCAAAAAGGGGGCCAATAGCTACAAAAGTTATAAACGTTTTTTACATCCATCTATTTATTTAATCACAACACAATTTGCTTTAAAATGATTTATAAACTTACCCCATTTAAAACATATCTGTCCAATTCGCTTAATCGCATATTCAACACATTCACATCTGGAGTGGAGATTTGCAATCTTTGAATTTTTTCCATGATGTGTGTAGAACAAATTTCGAACTGCTGCTTGTAAAAGTGCGTCTCGACAGGAGAAAAGTTCAACCAGTGGATCACTTCAGATTGGGACGGGATGCCCAGTTGGTCTAGAACATGTTGTTTTCCAGTTCTCCAAATTAGCTGTCCGAACACTTCATACAGCAAGTCAGTTTCCTTTCTGAAGAATGCATCGCGAATTAGAGCATTCCACCAAATGTCATAACTTATCGGGAAAACTTGGAGGAAAACAAACAACCCAAAGAGATCTGTACCAAGAAAAAATCATATTTTCATGAAATTAAAATTCAAACCCTTTTACACTCTTTTAATGGAATGGAACAATAACCATGTAATGTTTCATACCTTGTAAGCCTTTATTCACTGGAGTTCCAGTTACACACCACCTATGAACTGCTTGAATTCGCATTGCCATCATGGACATTTTTGTCCCAATGCCCTCAACCATTTGAGCTTCATCCAAGCATACACGCCACCACAACACACCAGGAAGAGGAGAAGGTATGGACATAAATCTTTTCGGGTTTCGGAACCTTCTCCCATCCGCACTGTTGCAGTGAGGTAAATCAACATAATCCAACTCAGCAGATAACACATTGTATGTTGTGATCACAATATCATAGCACGCCAGTTTAGCAGGTGGAATATAGCCATGTGTTGAGACTCCCCTACAATTATTGAAGTTTTTATGAGAAATTTGCACTTTTAATATTACAATTACAAACAATATTTAAATCAATACTTACTTGTAAAACATAATATTCAAGCGTTGATCCTTTACGTGTCGTTGGATTTCTTTAATCCATTGATGACTAATTGATTGCGGCGTAATGATCAACGTGGACTTTGTTTCAAATGGCGTTTCCAATGCTTGACAATGTGGGCAGAGGTACGATCGTCCTAATTTTAGGAAGAGAATTTGCATATCTTGATCAAATCCAACACATTCCATGTGTTGGCTGCTACCACAAACGCTACATTTAACTACTTCAGTGGTAACAGTCGTCCCCCATTCGCCATCATTGGATTCTCCACAGATACATTCAAAGCATTCACGTACTTCAATATCTGTTTCGTAAAACTTGCCATGAAATTTAGGCTGACATTTTGCCATTTCAGCGTACTTGTAATCGCTCAGTGTTGAATCGTAAAGTATTTTGAGAGCTTCATACATTTGCCCTGGTTTCTTTTTTCCACTTTTATCACCTTTGCGCCGATTCCTGGTCTTTATAGCCTTTTCAATTAGATCCAAAGCTGCTTTCGAATTCATTCTTGATATTTGAGCGCTTCTCCTCTGAGGTCGTTTGGAAACTTGTTGACCTTCATCATCATTTTCAATTTCAGTTTCTGGCGCGGTAGATGTAGAAGCGTTAGGTTGGACAGTACTGAATTCACAAGGAGATGCGGCACGAGCTCTTCTCTTGCGGAATATCCGGTTTGTTGCAATCGCTTTGGTGGAAACATTTTTCTTCGATTTTTTATTTTTACTACCGCCACGACCTGGTTTCTTACGCTTCCTGCTTGAGGTAAAATCTTCAGAGTCGTTGCTAGAGTTGGAATCAGATTCAATTTCTTCCCAAGATGAAGACTTACTTGCTTCACCATTATCATTGGTTTCTTTATTAGTTTCCTCCAACACCTCCTCGTCCATTACAAAATGTTGTTGTAATTCTTCTGGAATGGGTTTCTTGTTTAACAAAATTAGACTCAGCGTCTCCACAGTTTTGCCAAGTCCCATTTCGTCGCATAATATACCTCCACTTGGCAAGGGAGGGACATTCGGTTTACTCCAACAAACGTATGAAGTGAACGGGTTATAAAACGCTTGTACTGTTGCTGGTGACTCGGTGGACGGTGGGTTATGCTTGGTTAAAACAACTGGAACGTACATTTTATCCAGAAATACTTCAATCAAATTTACTCTTTCTCTATAGTCAGCAGATGAATGTGCAACACAGTGATCAAGACATCCTTCTCGATACAGCATCCAGTGAACTGCATCACGTTGATAATTTCGAAGAGTTGGTTTGAGATTGGCTGGTTGCAATGGAACATCAGAAGGTGGAAGACGTTCGTTTTGGTGGTATTTGCGAATCTGGCCATAAAACCATTCAATGTCCTCCTTCTGTCGTGATTTCTCCTCAAGAGGAGCTGTAAATTTAGCAAGACAATAAATTGAATTTAATTTTTTTTAAATCTTTTAAAGTTATCATTAAAACACATCAGCTATGCACTTACGAGGTGGTGGACTTATGGTGAGGAAATTTGTGAAGATATCTTGCATTGCAGCACTTCGAATAGGTGGAATAGAGTGTACATCGTGATCGCCCAATATTGCGCTCTCCAAAAGAACAACATCAAAAGTGAAACGCTGGTATTGAGGATCAAAGTGGCGGAAGTCCATAAGTATTGTTTTACGGTTGCCTAAACCTGTAAAAAAAGTATATTAAATTAATAGCCACGAAAAAAGCACGATTATTTGTTAGAAAATCACATAAACACATAACATGACAAATTATCGCAAAATATTTCATTTGGAATGCTAACCTCTGCTACTGAACAAGTCTGCAGGTATACCCACGGGCTCCAGGTGGTAAAAGTAATGTTGCGTTACGTTGTAAATTATCTCTCTTTCGGAATCTCGCTTTGATAACTTTAATGGAGGACCCGGACGCTCATGAGCTTGATTGGCAGGTACGACGCTCTTCAGCTTCATGTGTAGAATTGACCCGGATGGTTCAGGACTAACGTAGATTATAAGGTCCATAATTTCTTTACCCTGATGACCGGCTTTTAGCTCAGATTTGTTTTTCCATGTCCACTTTTGTAATCCACAGCGATCAAATTGGACTTCTCCTAATTTGTATCCTTGGATGGAAGTTTCAGTTTTCGGGGGTGGCTTCAAGGGACTACTTTGCTTGCTTGTTAACGATGACGAGGAACAGGGAACTTCTTCATCAGTTTTAATCTCAATCTCGTCACTAGCATTAGGGTTATCCTGTACTTCCATTTTTTCAACATTTTCGTTTTCCTCTTGAACATTAACAACAATTCTGTTTGTTTTGATCCTTGAAATAATTTTCATGTACAGCTTGTAATCCTCATTGCCACTCCAATCTTCATCAACATACAAAGGACCCAAGGGTTTCGGAGTACTAACAGATTTAGTGGAGGTTCTCTTCTTTGGCGTTTTCTTTTTAGCTCTTCGCCTCCCCCGTCGTGTACGTTGGCGTGGGGGAGCCATAGGATCAGAAGCTCGCATTCTCGGAGTAATTCTTTGTCGCGGTCCCAAAGGCATCCGACCTTCAATTGCCCTAATTCTGTGAATCGCAGTTAGGGAGGACCTCCGGTGAGTAACCCGATCAGCAATATTATTGACTACATGGATTGGTACAGCAAACTCTATAGCTGGATGTACTCCAATCATATCACGCCAAAGGGGATTTACTGGTGCTTGTTCTTCGTCACTCTCCAGATCCACATCACTACCTTCATCTCCATCAATACTTTCACTGCCTGAAGCAAATTCAATTTCTTCTTGTCCATCCGGACCGGTACGGATTCGGAATCCACTGACAGGAGCACTAACCGCCTCCTGAGTTCCTCCTTCCCCGTTTCCCTCTTCTTCTTCCTCACCCACGCTTAGTAAGCTTAATTCCGAACCAGACGCCTCACTTCTTGCAGGAGTTCCTTGCGTTCTAACAGAATCATCGTTTATTTCTTGAGACTCGTCCCCATCATACTCCAAATCCACTTCCGCTCCAACACTTGGTAAGCTAAACTCTTCATCTGAGCCAGATGGTTGCTGTCGGCTATTATCATTCTCGTCGTCACTGTTAACTGCATCATTGTCAACTGCCCCATCTTCATCCTCTTGCTCATATACTGGCAGTGGAACCGCATTACGACGCCGAGGTGGCTGGACAACACTTTCGTCATCATCATCATCATCCTCCTCACGAGCAGGACTTGGAATATCAGGAAGGTAGTCCTCATCTTCCGAGGAATCCTCAAGAGAAGCGTTAAAGAAATCCATATTTTGTTACCACCTTTCCAGTACTTTGTACTTACTTTCCATTAAAGTTTCTTCTCAAATCTGTTGGGATACAAAAGACAACACTGGGATAACTAACTGACACTGGAACCAACCATCAAAGCTTTTTACAGTGTACCAAAGTACCAACCAATGCAATAAAAATGAATGCACTTACATGTTTGCAAATTTGCAACCAAAAAATATAAACGGGATACTTTTTTTTTAGCTATACCAAAAAAATAGCTACACACAGCACAACTTCACCTAATAAATTAACGTGACATCTTGGTACATTTCTACGAAATTCCACGCTGAAATTTTGCGAATGCCAACAATTATTCCTAATCACTGTCACTTATCACTGTTCTATAAAAAACACTACATTTCTTCTTGACATTCAAAATTCTTGGAATACTTCAAAACAAAGTGCAACAACGACAGTGCAGTGCACTGGAGGAATGAAATGAGATCAACAGCGAACAGCACAAGCACAACAAGCAGAAGAAGGATCAAAGTGAGTGAGCGTCCAGAAAGAGTGAAGTGAACAGTTGATCGAATGAAGCCGAAAGCTTGAGATCGACTAAACGTTGGCTTTACGTGCCTAAATACTTGACATACATTCAATTCAATGCGTGCATACCAAAATAGCACAGTGCAAAATGCAAAATGCAAAGCCTTTTCGTTTACCTGTCGTCTTATGTGATGGAATTTTATGTGTTCAGTGCACAAAAGCACAACCTGATCTTCTCCTAACTAAATCACAGCCTCCATAAAATTGTATGGGTTTTTCTATTAAGAATGAAAGGATAACCAAACAAGGAATAAAAATAAGACAAAGAAAAATAATCATTTGTGGCAACAGTAAAAAGTTTAATGGCAGATTTAATTATATTTTTAATGATACCTTAAAACTTTAAATGATGAACATGAACTACGTACAGTATTTTATGTATAATGTACATCGTAAAATAATATTTTACACAGATCTTGTAGTTCCAAAAGTATTTGTTAAACAGGTTTAAAATGTTTGTCATTTTGGAAGATTAAACTAGAGGAATTTTTTACGATGATGATGAGAGTATGGCTTGCAATTTATCTGTAGCTTCTTTCAGCACATTGATCAGTTCCACATCTCCATTAACAATGATGGCACGTCCCCGTAGTACTTCCTCTTCATTTGGCACTTCCAAAGTAGCCAGTTGACTGGAAAGCATGTTAGCTTTCATAAAATGCCCCTGTCGGTCGTGTAATCTTTTTTGGAGAACATCTTCCGAACAGTTTAGAAATACAAATATAATGGGTAGGTTGGAGGAATTCCCTTCTTTTTCTTGATTTGGTATGTGGAGTCCGGCTAGAATGTTACGGTACTTTTTGGTGAGTGCTGAACAAGCCGCTACGACGCCCACTTGTTGAGAGAGGGTTTCCTTCGAAAGAGAAGTATCAGCTTTCTTTTGGAGTATCATTTGCTGTCGTACTGTGAGCAACCAGGGAAAGCGGTCGTTGTCCGTGAGAGGCAGCCCTGAGCTCATTTTCTTGATGTTTTCTGGGGAATGGAAAGTGTCGGCGTCTACAAAAGGTACTTGGAAGTGGTGGGCGAGGGCTGAGGCTACCTCAGATTTCCCACATGCACAAGGACCACAAACGATTAGTCCAACTAGTGGTATTTCGCTTTTGCTTTCCGAGGATGACATTTTTGTATGGAAAATATAATGTTTTAAAAGATGCAGGGAAAAGGACAATGGAATGAGTAATGCTCTCGTTGAAGAGAAATGAATGAATGATGAAAATGATCTGTGCTGAGATCTGTTTTTATGTAGAAAGGCAGGCAGGTGTTTGGTGGAATTTTATAAAAGCATAGGAACATGTGTGCGTGCACTATAGTATATCGTGTAGTGTCACATGGCCAATTGAATGATGTACTTCAGTTTTCAATGTCAGTGTTTTCAACTTACTTGCCATGCCCATATTTAATGCACAGATTTTAAGATTTAAGTGGATGATAAATTGATTGGCTTGTTGATAATAATATTTATATTATGTGAAATAAAATGTTCTATTTATTTTACGCAGTCAAAAATCTACTTATGTATAAAATTATTGCATAATGTCATATGTCAGTCGTGATATTAAAAAATATGATTTCACACTTCATCATTATGTCATACAATTTATAAAAACAGCTTAATTTACAAGAGGACCAACTATTCATGGAAAATGTGTTTCATCAAGCCACTTTTGATGTTCTGACCTTTATTCCATCATTCATCAAGCAATTTTTAATAAGATGATCATTCTGGCAATTAAAAGGCAACTTTCTGGGGTAATATGAGATACTTATTCTCTGGCTAAAAAGAAATCAACTGCTTACAACGTCCTTATAAATTCAGAAACATTTATAGAAACTTAACTTGGCTTATCTTAGAGTCTAGAGAGTAACTAATTAGCAGCTAATGATAGTTTTTAGTGATGAAGAGAAGATAGAAGATATAAACGGAAAAGTAAAACAAGTCTAGTGAGTTAAGTGCTAATAATTTCTTTTTTAAAGTGAATAAAAAGTAGTTTTACTTTTTTTTGTGTTGTTTTATTTTATTTCATTTTGATATTTACAGTTTTCAAACTAATTATATATTATATTTTACAGGTAATTTTACAAAAAGTGTGCATACATTTCATTTTAAACACCTTTAAACAATTTAAATGTGACGAATACAAGATTACCTGTGATTTTATGAAAAAGTCATATACAAATCCTGATTTCGCATATATTTACAACAAAATTAGTGCAAAAATAAAATTGACTTCATCAAAATGGTTACGGTTGTTTCATGATACATGGAGTACGGAAAATATTATTTGGATCTGGAATTCTCAGAGCCAAGTAGTTAGTAGTACCCAAAACATCAACCAAATGGTTGTGCCGCAGACGAAACAACTTCTTCAGCTCTCTGGAGATAACTGACAAAGGTAATTGCTTATGTACAACTGGAAGTGTAACAGGTGCAATAAGAAGAGCATCTCGGTAGGAAATGGTAACACGAGGAAGTTTCTGAGGTCCATAAAGGGCTTCCGGGGATGATGGAGTAACTCCAGCCATGAGTTTGGGGCGACTTGGGAAAAGATTCCATTGGGCTCCCCGTTGAGAATCAATCAAAAATTGAGTAAGATTGAGTTGAAACCGAACTCTAGTCTTTCTCTGACCTTTGATAATTCGTGCTTCAAAATCACAAATGTCAATATTGATCATCAAGTACATTGGTAATAAGAGGCTGCAAATTTAAGAAGTTATGTAAGAAGTCAAGTTAAACTTTAAAAACGCGTTTCAAATGCAGTTTGTTTTAAACTGTATGTGTCTTGGAAATGCTAGCTTACTGATCTGATAGAACATCTACGATGAAAACGTGGTCTGAGTATTTTCCTAACAAAATGGAGAATTCTTGCCTGGAGTGGTAATCCCACTTTGCCCCAATTGGGGAGACACCATATAAGGAGCATTGTACTGCCTGTTAATTTCAAAACGATACAAATATTTATGACTTGTCAATTTGTCATTAGACAAACTTTCATAATATGTTTGGAAAATGGGTTTCATTATGTTGGTTTACCAATGGCGCAATGGTGTCAAAGGGATGAGGAAGTGGACACAAAAACTTCGCAGTTACTTCCACATTAAAACCGAAGTCCAGAAGATACACAGTGTAGATATTGTGTGGAGTGGTGCCAGGTTCTTTTCCAACATTTTCAACAAATCCCCTGCGTACTTCATAAGCAAAACTGTCATCATGCTTTGCAACCCATTCTTTTTTGAACTTAACCAGCACAAGCTGGCCTTGAACGAATGACATCTGCTTGTCCTCTTCTTGTGAACATTGTGACTTCTGATTGATTAGGAGATGCATTTTATAATACCATCCAAGAAGGAAATGCAGATCACGATGAGCTTCTAGGGCTGATTCAAACGCAGGAAAGTACTTCATCCATTGAGGGTTCCCAAAGGCGTAGTCACCGTTCTCCAGTAGCAAGTAGAATTTTCCAGGATTGTATAAACCCTGAGGGATTTTGATGAACAACCCCCTGCCCATTTTCCCAGGTTGGATGATGGGAAGATCCTTCAACTTCGTCATTTCGTGTGCATTAGCTATAGTTAAAAGCATTTAATGGATATATATGATTGATGGAGAAAGTACAATGCATTGACTTGTTATGCAGTCGAATTTTTACCAGCTTTCATAATTTTCAGCAGTTGCTTCATAGTGGCTGCTTGATTAATTAGCCAGGATTCGGTGGTTGAAAATTCACCAGTGCATCTTCCAATGAACTTGGAAGGTTGGGATGATGGATCCTTAGCGTCAGAAGAGTCATCAAACCGGTGTCGTTTCGCCCCACTAAGAGTAAGGAACTTTTTCATCTTGTTGATGAACACAAGTCACCCTTCACCTGTAACTGAAAAAGATTACACTTTCTTAACTCCTAGAAAATTTGCTTTGAATGATTTAACCCGAAACTAAATTTAAATTGCTAAGCATATAGTGACACTGAAAGACAAAAACATTTTAAGGAGCATAAAAACCACGTTGCCCCATTACTCCAAATATTACATAACAAGTTGTTGTTTTGTACAATTCAGTGAATTATTATCAATATCGGTTTTAAATAGTTAATTATTTGTTGGTTATCATAAAAATACGTAGCATGATAAATTGTCCATTAGAGAATTTTAAATTGATGTTCACTCACACGCGATAAAAATTTAATTTCAATACAAATGTGCACACACTACACTACATTTTTGAAATATACGTTAATATTCAGTGAATTTAAGATGAAAGAATCATAACTTTTATACCCAATTGCAAAATAATACATGCATGAATTCACTGAATAAATAACTTACGCATATTTTTAACTATTGACACACAAAACATTACAACTTTGTAAATATTATTTCTTTACCTTTAACTTTATCCTACCTATTCACTCTTATTATATTGTTTTTGGGAATATTTGACTTATCTTTTGCTAGAAATATTGGTTTTTTTCTGATTGGGGGTTATGAATATTATTCCATCCGGCCTCACAAGAATCTTTCTCGTTGGTTTATCAACAGCGACTTCAGCTCTTGGGAACTACTAATTAAGACGATACGGGTGTGGTCTTCAGGTTTTATGCAAATGTTACGTCATTGTTGACTGACGACAAAATGTCGAGAGGTTTCTTTTCTTCAAATCATGAGTCACTCTATGATGATGATAAAAATTGCACATATTGTAACTTTGTGGTGGTACATGTGCATTCTTATGGCATATGGTGGAAGCAGATGGAATCTTCCTTTCGTTGCTTTCTTTTAAGTTTGAAGGAAGAGACAATTCGCAAAAAAGAAAGCAAATTATGTAGACATGTTAGGTTAACACTATATACTATTTATGCTATTCAAATGTCCACTTTTTGTTTTGCATAATTTATGTCAATTTCATAGATTATTGAAACGCACAATTTTAAAACCTGAATAAAAACAAAGAAAGTGAAAAAATGAACAATTGCATAAAAATGTGTCGGACTACATAAAAATCGTATTATTTCATGTAAATATTTATGTATCATACATGTAAATTTTTTGAAAAAATGTCTTTGTTCATTTAAAGCTATTGTGGAAAAAATACTTCTCAGGGCCTCGTAAAATGTGCTAATCTCCTTGAATTTAATTACTTGCTATTTTAATGTATTTAGGTAAGTATTTACTTGAAAAAGAATGATATTCACTTGGCTTTTTGGAAGCATTTCACATTTTTGATTTATGTATCATTTTTGTGCACACGATGCAAAGATTGAGAAACTCAAAACATACTAAGTATTTTATCTTGTCTGGTCAGAACTGGAGCAGGAAAAAATAAAAGGGTAATCAGTGTGTTATCTCTTGAGTGCATCTCCATTCTAATAGAATGCTGGAGTTCCTTCATTGGAAAAATATTTTTGTACGTCGGTATCCTTTAATCGATTGTATGACTTTGGAGAAAGTTTGAATCGATTATGTACCATAATGAACCATAAAACATGATGCATTCTGACTGATAAAGAAAATTGTGTGCCAAATGCTTTGTGTGCATGTTTATATATCAATAAAAATAATGACTTTATTAAATTCAAATGGGGAAAATTGAATAGCAAACATCACAGTTATTTTTCTTGTTGGAAACATGTGAATGTGTAACATTTTTGGTTAATGAAATTCAGAATTATGTTTTGTTAACATTCAGTAACAAGGAAAGCTTTTATAATGCATACATATACAATATATGCATACATCATTTTAAACTTATAAAGGACAAACAAATTATATATCGGTTTGATTAGCACAGCGACTTTTCCAACATTGATGGCGAGTGGGTGAGCAGCGACATTCCATTTATCTCCTATTTTTTATCTAATTCAAGATCATTAGGCTCAGCCCAATTTGTTCGTTATTTGTACATAGACATGGGGTCACTCAAGAATACATGTAGAGTAAATTTCTTGCTATATTTGACTAGCAACTTTGCAACTTGTAGGTTTTGCATATTCTTGCATCTTGGTGCTGAACTATTGATAATATTTTCATATCAATGCGTGCACTTTCCCGAAAATATTTGCCAACCAAACATTTAAGTGTACTCACCTAACGGAAAAATTCCGTTCAACATCCAAAATGGGAAGCCCTAACATGAAATTGTACGTGATTTTAGTTTTCTTCCAAATGACTAATTCCTCGATTCCAAAGGAATATCTGGATAGCCTTTTGTCAAATTACTTTTTTAAGGGTTATGATTTAATAATTTCGGTTGGGAAGAATTCAGAAGGTAGTGCCATGATATTAATATACAATTAACATTAACTTAAAGAATATAAAAAAATGTGATTGAATTTGAAAAAAAATATTAGAAAACATACTTTCATGGCTGAAGGAAGGGAACAACTCCCAATACTCCTTGTTGACTGAGCATTCCAACCTATTTAAAACCTTGGAGCAGGTGCGCACTAACTCAGAAAGCTTGGAACAAATCGCCATACTCGTCGAGTTCCGAAACATAAGCCTTCTACAAGAACAAATGCAACTAGCAAAAGCGTACTCAAGAATTACTTCCGTTCCACAACCCTACTTTTTCGTCATCGCACCAGATGCATCCTCTTATGAAGAACTTTCCAGGAATGAGGATGCTTTGAAACAGGTTTCCTTTCAGTTTAGTATAAACAGTGACTTTTACCTTTTTGGGCCCATCAATTCAAAAGGTGAAAGTGAGTCGACTTCTGAAGAAAGCAATGATATCCCACGCAAATATGGAGGATATCCCTTACCGAAAGGCTATGGTTTAAGTGAACTTTATTCACTAAAAAGTATGACCTTCTTACAACAAGTCAATTTAACGATGCATAGCATTTTACAAAAAGTATCACGAAGACAAGATTTTCGTAAAGCAAAGATTACGGCTGTGGCGCAGGTATTTTTGGCTGTTAATCTTCTTCTCTTTTTTTGAAAATGCGTGGGAGTAATATTATAATTAATTATCGTTTGATTTGGAATTATTTTTAGCCTGGTTTTAGCCAGATCAAATTTTCTCCAGACATGTCCAGGTTTGAGGGAGGCTTTGAGGCAGATGAACTTGATTTTTTGGCATCTTCATACAACTTTACTGTTGTACCAGTGCTAGGAACGGGTTGGATTTCAATTGACGACAAAGGTAAACTTACAGGAATGGGCCAACAGCTACTGAGTAGAGAGGCGGATATTGGAATATCTTCATCGGAAATGCTGCTTGACAGAGCTTCGCAACTAACATTTTTACATCCAACCTATTACACCACGTACGTACATAATGTACTTAATGATAATTTAAATTACTGTTTGAACAGCGTTAAAGAGACATTGATCTATATTTTTGGGGTATTTTTTTGTTAAGGATTTGGGGTTTCTTCAAACAACCAGCGTCGAATTCATTACGTGACATATTTATCAATGCATTCACTCTTGACCTATGGCTAACCATGTTTGCAACGTGGTTTTTAATCATAATGGCGATGATAGCACTGGCAATAGTCAAATGGAGACTGGGGACCTTACACGAAAATGACAAGATTGTTGTTCAAGAGGTTTTAATTTGGGCTTGTGGGGCAATGTGTCAACAAGGTTTGTAGAAATAGAAATTAACTATCAAAATCTAACCAATGCAATCTGTTCAATTTAAAGATAATGTGTCTTTCAATGCACCTTTTTCACAGGCTGGCATGTTTGTCCAGAATCTGGATGCATGAAAATAGTTTTCATATTTGCTCTAATAACCGGCTTGGTTTCATACGTCGGCTATTCCGCAGCTCTTGTCTCAATTCTTTCCGTGAAAGTTGTACCCATTAAGTCTCTCAATGACCTTGCCAATAATCGCTATACAATATACACGGATAGTGGAACGAGAAGTGCCGGATACGTTGCAAAGGTAAAGATGATAATATTTTAAGCCTTACCTCCAATCCAACTTATTTCAAAAATGAGACTTCAAAAAAATAATCGTAGGATCTGGAAGCAATCATGAAACTCCTGCCAACGAAAGATAGGGAGGTGGAGGCAAGTGACGGTATGAATAAACTATTGACAACGCAATCCGCATTTCTCGGTGTCTCCGATGTTTTCTACCCAGTTGCCAGATCTGCATTGGGTACAGATTTGAAAGTGTGTAAAAGCATTCAGAGGGTCTCCATTTCCAAGCATAGACCCGTGCAAGGAGGCATGTTTCTTAGAAAGCGGTCATCACTGGCAGACTTTTTTAATATTCGGTACACTTAAAATTATTCAATTTGTTTTGTTTAATGAATTGGAGAATTATACGGTTTATTTTTTTTTATTTGGGCTAATAGCGTTCTGGTGTTGTATGAACGCGGTATCCGATATCGTTTGCTGGAGAGCTTTTTCCGGGAGACGTCTGTGTCCTGTTTAGACTTAAACGCTTCAGAAAAAGAACCTCTTGGATTTAATGACGTTGTAACCGCCTATGTCATCCTTCTCATTGGATATCTACTAAGTTTAACTTTGCTCGTGCTTGAGAAAATGTGTGCTACCACATTAGCCGCTGCAAACGAAAACAAGAATATTGTTGGAACTAGTCTGTAGTCTGTAGTGATCATGATCATGATGTTTATGTTCATACTAATTAATAAATAGTAAGGGAAATGACTAAATATCATTTGCATAGTAAGTATAAACAGACAAATTGAGAAAACATTGCAAAACTGTAGTGTTTTAAAAGGTACACCATAAATATGACAATTTCTTATTAGCATGCAATGCAAATGCATTGCATTTTTGTTAGCCCTGTGCAAAGTTTACATGTAAATACATATAAAAATGCATTTTGTTTATAACTTCTGCTGATAAGTATCAATAACTGTCATGCTTGTTTATCTTCATATTTGAGGTCGCTGAACGAGATGCAAATTAAATTAGATTGAGATTGAGTGAAGCTGCTTCTTTGAAGCTTAGCTTGTTCAGTTGAATATTGCAACCTTTACATCATTCATCATTATCAAATCACGTCGTTCGCATTTTTCTTTTTGTCTTATGAACTGGGTACAGGTTGAAGGTTAGTTTATAATGGTTCACATTTTCAACAGACAATGATTCGAAATTGCAAATAATTTTGGATTTTGGAGGTTTTTTGAAGTCAAAACCATTTTGTGCAATGGAAATAGACTTGGTAGAAGAAAAATACAGTTTAGATTTTAGATATCTGTCATTCACCATTCGTTTCTTGACAATCTACTTTCCAGTTGTGTATTTCCATTAAAATCTTCAAAATTAAAAGTTAAAAGTGTTCAATGTACCTAAATTAGCTCAGCATCAAAACAGAGGCAGAGTTGTTGTTTCTGCTTAATGTGTCATGTGTAGTAACTAAGATAAGTATTTACGCAGTGGATAAGATGTGTTGACATTCTCTGTATTCCATATTTTGACGACTGCGAAGACGTTGACCTTAACTAGTGACTGTCAGCTTTAATTTGACAAGTAGTAATTATTATAGGGTTAGGTACTTAGGATATTAATATGGCTGCAAATAATAAGATAACGCAGGAGTGGATTGACAATGCACTTGATAAAGACATGAATACAAAGTCCGCATTGTTGTGGAGCAAGGGAAAGGGACAACCGTTTGGTGATACTATCTTAAATGTGCTTGGAAGGACGGGGGAAATTGAAGGTTCCTTTCAAGTGCATAAATTAATCTTGGCCTTGGGATCTAGGAAATTTGCTACAGAGCTTTATTCCACTTCCCCTGATGAAATTCCAAGAGAAATTCCATTTAATCTTGAAGTTAACAATGTGTCAACGTCCATGATGGAGATGATATTAGAGGTTAGTGGCCCTGTTAAAAAAATACTTTAATTTAGTGACTTTTTAAATTGTTGGGTACTAATTTTTGATCAATGAATATGGTCTTATATGAATTGTAGTTTCTGTACACGGACGCCATCGAACGCCATACGGAATGGCCTGAAGTTGGAGGACTAATTGGTTTTGCTAGGCAGTATGGTATTCCAAGGTTGCGCAAATTTTGTACAGATAAATTTGATCGGGAAATTGGACAAAGATGTGAGCAGGTTCTAGAAACGTTTCGGGAGTTCATTTCATGGTCAAAGGAGCAGTACAAATGGCAAGAGGGGTATTATAAGGAGATAGTGAAATTATGCTTGTCATACATTCTGAGGTATTGTTTCTTGTAATAAACACATTTGTTGAAGAATTAAAAATCCATTGTAGACAATAGAATGCTTACATTACTCAATTTTGCTGATTTAAAATCTATTTTTTTCAGAAATGGAGATGTAATCCTGAGATCTTCAAACTTCCGCAATAAACTTTCCATTGAAAATATCGAGCTATTCATTGGATCAGATTACTTCTGCATACCTAGCGAAACTTTAGTTTTTCATGGATTGAAAAAGTAAGATATTATATACAAATGAAAAATCTTATTTCTCAATGTACATTTGGTATCAGGACTAAAATTTGTTTAATATACTTGTTAGGTGGGCAAGAGCGCAGTGTCGAAAGAAGGGTATGGAGGAACATTATATTGAAGACATTAAGAAAGTGCTAAGGAAGCCTAATGAGGACAACGAAAGCCTAGGATTGCTAAAGTATGTCAGATTTCCAGTATTCACTGAGGACGAATTCCACAGCGTTAATCGATCATCTGACCTAATCATCCCAAAAAAGATTGAGGATTTAGTCCACAGATATCACGTTTCAGAAGAGCCAACAGGCATATTTTCAGAGAAACGGCGACCCGTTGAAGTTGACGCAGAAGATGAGGATTTTCAAAAGCACCTTGACGAGTTAATAAGTAACTTACCAGCTTTTGCTACCGCTTCCCCAGAAGTTATTTCCGAAGAAAACAATAGTTACCTCCCAATCCTACTTAAAGATGAAGATGATCCGCTTCCTAATTCTTCCCAGTCGGTGAATGAAAAGCAATTAAACGTAATAAGTATCAAGCAAGAGGTGGACACCGATACCCAAAGTTATATCCCAAGTATCCCTGATCACATTTCAGGTATGATTCCATTAAAATTCTTGGCGTGAATAAAATGCTAATCATGTGTGCAAATATATTTTAAACTAAACTTTAATATTTCAGTTGGAACCTCGACATCCCAGAACAGTCCGTGGTCAAGTTGTACCAGTACAAGTACACCAGTGAAACCAATGTCAATGACCCAAAAAAGAACGACGCTGAAACGCACAGGCAACGAGGCTGAACTAACCGAGACGAAAAAGGTTTCACCAATTAAAATTATGAAAATTAAAAAGGAAGCTGAGGATACGACGACTCCATATAAAATCTGTAATTTAAAACAGCCTCCCCGGAATCGTACAAGTAGAGGTGATAGCCAAAATGATGGAACTATTTTGAAGAACCAATTGATTCACACGAGAAAAGTAAAATATTCAGGAATAGTTGAAGAGTGTAGTAAAAATTCTCATATTGCTATCTTTGTTGGGAATCATTTCGAAATAGATTTAAAAGCAAAATCCAAGTGTCAATCAGTTTGCATGCCTCAGTTAAGATCTTTTTCAGTAGAAGCTTCGTTAGATAAGAAAACAGAGGAAAATTTGGTTAAGAACTTGGCTAACATTAATTTGGAGGATTTAATTTTCTTTTATCATGACGATAGTAATCTCAAGAATAGGTTGGCGCAGATCTGGGCCAAGAAAATAAAGACCACTCTTAAGTTATGCGAAGTTATCGTGTTTCATGCTAATGCCGGACTCGACGACTTTGGCGAGCTTGCTGGCGAGCTAACAATAAATTATACAAAGAAATCGTCATTTTTCTCGTTAAATGGCCAAGGGGTCCTGAATGATATTAATGTATTAAATCTAGGCAATTGCAAGCTAAATCAAAAGTGCTGGTTGCCAAATGAAATTTCAGAGAATTTGGTTGAACTCAGGTTGTTTCGTATGAAAGATCTTGACCTCCGTGCTATTCTGGAGCAGTGTAAATCTCTTAAAGTTCTTTGCGTTTGGGCCGTAGAAAATCAAGTACCCACCATCTGCCTTAATGATATTGCATCTGAAAACCTTTGCACACTTTCTATCACTGGCTACGTGATAAAATTTGATCCGGATATTAATAACAAAGTGTTTCCGAAATGTGAACAACTCTCTTTGGTCAATCACTCTTGTGATCCAGTATTTACTGAAATGATGCCTAAAACTTTCCCCAAATTGCGAAAACTCAGTGTTTTTAACGAACTGTACCCACCTGAAACAGATTTTCTATTGAAAATTACTTCTGGAAGTAGTCTAGAAGAAATTTTTGTGTGGAACTTTGAGGTGACATCTCTGCAAGGTGAAAAGGCTTTGGAACTAAAAAGTTTGGTAAAAAATTATGACCTTATCTTTAAAAAATGTTCTTCAGTTGAAAATTGTAGCTTTCGATTGAAACGAAGGAACCCTTTGTCGTGGAAAGGTGAAAACGTTGAAATTAAAGATTTACCTCATAACATTTTTGTATCCTTCGGTCTTGACTGTTTTTATACTTTGAAAGCTTTCAAAAAGCTAATTTGGTCTGATTACATGTGAATCTGGTTACCACATAGCACATGTCAAACATTTTGCTTTTATGTTGGAAGAGTACTAAATTCTAGTAGCCATAATTTGTATTATGATTTTATATAGTGATTTTAATAATGTTAAGTCTATTGTTCTTAGTCTGTGAAAATACTTTTTTTTCTAGTGTTTCAAAATATTTTAAATTACCCGTATTTCATAATTAACTTGTTTCTGGAATTCATTTTATTTGTAAATAAGTAGTATACATTGTATATTTTATTGTTGATTGTGTCGTGATTACATACAAATTGAATCCGCACATTGTTAAATGATATAAACTGACTTAGATTAATAAAATACGTAGCAATTATTGTACACTTTTTGATAATATTATTTTCTTGGCATAAACATGAGAGTCTGAGACATAAACTATTAAAATAAGCTCCTATTAATCCTCTTCTTCAACTTCCACTTTACGGTCGTCATTTGTCTCATCTTCATTCATTTTTCCTTCTGTTTCCTCCGGAACTTTCTCTTTACTTTCAGTGATATCTTTTTCGTCTCGTCCCATGTCTGTTGCATCTACAGTAGGAGCGGTATTCAGCGGATATAACGAAGCAACAAAGTATAAAATAGTGTTTATAACTCCTACGACAACTCCATCAATCAAACAAACTTGCCAAGATTGAGTTGATCTTTGTGGGAATGGGAAAGGATAAATCTGGACTTTGCTGAATAGTAGTGGAATGTTACAGCCAATCATGGTTCCATACAGTACAAACAGGGAAAACACGATGTAGTAGAAAAAGCTCTGCAAGTACCAAAGAGAAAGTTGACATTACTTTCACCACATCAAACGGAGATCATAAAAATATGCATTTTTTCTGTCAGCTTTTGTTAAATTGTAAAACAGCAACTTACAAAATTAGGGCAGTTCTCTTGAAACCATGTTTTAATTCGGAGAATACCAGGACCAGGTTCTTTGGCTTTACAGTTGACAATTGTGCAAATCAGCATAGAACTTGAAATACCACAGAAGAAAATCTCAAAACACATCCAAACAATGGCTCGTGTTTGTGCAGCTTGCAGGAGCTTCCCTTTCTTTTTCGGATTGGGCATGTAGATTAATCCAATGCAAATCAATATCAAAGTTACGATATGCAGGACCTGAGTATTTAAACAAGTCACAACATTTTTTTAGAATCTTTGGTTTAGTAAGTTGTATGCATGCACATGTCACAAAAAAAGTCTCAAGATTATTATATTTTTTACCACGTGCGTTGCTCGGAGGACGATTGGCGTCACGAATTGTTTTGATGCTGTCATTTTTAAACTTGATACTGAGCAGGAGAATACACTACAGTTAAATATTCTGTTAACTTTTAACCATATCTACTTTGTTGTTGATTGTTGGATGACCTCGTCCTTTGTGTCGTTGAAGATGACTACTTGCTAACTTTCTGACTCAACTATATTTTTGACTGTTACTGTTAGCAATCTACATTCCACCATTGCACTATTGTTGTGACTTATGCATTTTTCGTCGTCACCCTGATGCTGATAGCATAAAAATTTACACCTGTCCAATCCACGTCCATGTATACACATTTTCTTGACGCAATTGCATTATATCAATCTGTTTAAATTTTTCAGAGAAATAATTAATAATTCATGATCCAGCACACACTCGTTTTATAATAACTTTTTATCATATCATACCACCAACTCTAATGAGGTTATCGATTGGAATTGGAATTCTGTTTGCATATATGTTGGTTTGTGTTGTTATACATGCGCCATAATATTATTCACATTGACATAGATGAACATATCGATGCTATACTAACAAACTCGTAGAAATAATAGGCATACAGTTCTACTTATAAATTAAATACAGACCAATTTCCTGTTGTGTTGAAAAAAGAAAGAAAAACACGAGTTCAACAAGGAAAGGTGTCAAACGAATTGATGGAATAGTCTAGGAATAAGCTTTTATTCAACAGTTTAGTTTGCAAGCATCTTTTCTGCGCTTTAGCTGTCTAGTTTAGTCTTTCCTTTCTCTGAGCCGATAAAACTTCACATTGCTTTCCATTTACCTGTTAATGGTTCAATATTGCATGCAAATATGGCACGCAAGAAGACATGCATGGAAGGAGCTTTTGGTCAGTTTTTGAGGGAATCCACTATTCATGGAGTCAAGTATATTGGATCTCGAGATAAGCATCCATTCGAAAAGTAAAAAGCACAAGCAAATAATATTTTATTTTGATTTGCAATTTTTTAAAAAATTACTCATACGTTCGAGTTCATATAACTAATTTTCTGACCTTAACTTTCATGTAATTTACAGATTTTTCTGGTCAATTGCGGTATTGGCTAGCGTGGCATTTTCCGTCTATCTCGTAGTGGAGGTTTATAATAAATACAATGCAAATCCTGTAATCATTTCATTTCAACCAAAGGAAACATCCGTGGCACAAATCCCTTTTCCTGCAATCACTCTTTGTAATGTCAACATATTGAAGACGAAATTAATGGAAAATGTTTTGGGGTAAGCTTACCATTGAATTAAAATTGCATACTATGTAAATGCATGCAAATGATCGAATGCAAAAACAAAAACTATTATATGTATTTTGATTGTAGATTTCTGAACAAAGAATTACTGGGATACTTGACGTCAAACTATACTAAAGCCTATAAACTTGTTGACGCAATCATTCTCTCTGAGCATATGACCCATTACTGTTTGGCAGCTCCTAGTTTCCGCCGATTATTGAATGAAACACTTTTGGACATTTTTGGACAACCCGACTATGTGCAAGAAATTCAGGATTACATTACTAGTAAGCGGAGTGAAGCTGAATATTACGGAGATATATTGGAGTACTCACATGACAGCATCTCGGACGAACTCAGATACAATGTCACAGAGTTCGCGTATTTAGCTTCTCATAATTGTGAAGACATGATTTTGAAGTGCATGTGGGCAAGAGAGATCATTGATTGTGATAAGCTATTCAATAGAATTGCCACTCAACATGGAAGCTGTTGCGTTTTCAATATGATGCCTGACTACATGTTGAAAAACTTTCCGTAATAAAAAATTATCATTCAAATTATAAATTTTTTAAACCAATCATGCTTTGTAATACGTAACCGAAAATTGTTGTTAAACTTCAGTAAAAACCTCACCCATGTAAAATTAGAAATGGGAATGTACAAAGAAGAAGAAATCGAAGCGTGGGAAAAATTTGATGAAGATGATATGATAAAAACGAATGATGACGCATCCAGCACAAATTACCCGAAACACCAGAAAGCAGGTGGAAAACCATATGGGTTATCAATTCTCATTAATCCCGAGGTGGACATGTACTCAACCTGTAATACTAATGATGCTATTGGCTTTAAGGTTACTTTTGGGAGAAACAAATCAAAACCACATTAAAATTAAAATGACTATTAATTAGGCTTTCATTATGGATTTTTAGATGGTCGCCAATTCCCCAACTAGCTTTCCCAGCATCATGGATTACGGTGTAGCGATTCCTGCTAGCAGTGAGGTTTTCATTGACGTTGAGCCCCAAGTAACGACTGCAGATGAAAAGGCATTAAAATCCATTGACGTAGTACGTTAAACAAAAACTGGTGAATACATTTAGCTAATCCAAATAATAATCATGATATACCTTTACAAATTTTGCTTAGGACAAAAGAAGTTGTTACTTTGCAAGTGACGAACAAGCAAAGCTAAGCATGTATAAATTCTATTCATCATCAAATTGCATGAATGAATGTATTGCAAGACTTACCTTGCAAACTTGCGACTGCGTCAGATATTATATGCCTCGTAAGAATTTCTAAGAAAAATAATACACGAAAAATAATGAAGATAAGTTACCTGCACAATATATTGAATGTGATCATTTCTTTTAGGTAATGGCTCCGAGAGATTATGTGGCGCTAAAAAACTGAAATGCTCAGAAAATGTTCGGAGTAAGATCTCAAAAATGTCAAAATAATAATCATAAAGGGAAAACATTTAAAATATGTTTCATGCTCACTTTTAGAAAAGCTAATGATAGCCGGTAAATCAAAGGAATGCACAGAATGCAAACCAGCTTGTACGGAAATCAAATATAAATTGCAGCTTTCTCACTTCCCCCTTCGAGAGTCAAATGCTACAAAGTTCAATTACAGCACATCAGAGGAGATTAATAAAGAGTAATAGGATACACATAAATACATATATATAGTTTTTTTAATAGTCATTTTTTATTATCATCAATGACATCAGTATCAAAATGTTTATATACTTTGTAGGGCCAAAAATTATTCCATAGTTCACATTTTCCTCGGAACAGATTCTCTATATGCCAAAGAAAGAAAACGGTTGTATGACATGGCAGACCTATTAGGTAAGATTTGTAGGAGTACTCAGACACCTAATTTTTTTAAGAGTAATGAAATTCATATTCATTAAATAACAGCCAATGCAGGTGGATTATTAAGCTTAACACTTGGCATAAGCATCATTTCGTTTGTGGAAATCTTTTATTTCTGTACATTCCGAGCATGGTTTCAAAAGAAAGATGACAAGACAATGGAAGACAATGATGATGACGATGAGGATGAAGACTACACAATGCCAAATGGAAATATAGGAGCGAGACGGGTATCTGTTGTAGGCGTAGGGAAGCCTAGGATCATGGACGGGCTTCAAATGGACAGTAAAATAAGTGGCTACTATAATTGGGCCATGACTGCTGCAACTAGTAATGTTGCAACTTTAATGACCGTGCAAGCATCTCAAGGGAAGAATGAATCTTCTGAAAGACAATCGAAGCGAAAGAAAATTCCTTCATTTCAATTGTTGAGTGGACAGACTTTTCCATACATGTCCTAATAAATATGCATTATACAAATAAATGATAGTTATAATTATAATAATTAAATATTTTATCGCATCTATAAATATTTAGTCTACAAAATATTTTGTGCATTTACTTTGTTCTGTATCTCTTTTTACTGCATACGTGTAAATATGAAATTTAAAATTATCAAAATAAATATTTAGAATAAAAAGTTCTCTGGAAAAATCCAACCTATCATTGGTACACGTGTAGTCTTGCTCCAAAAACATATTTTGATCCAAAATGTCACGAACAAAACTTGAATTTAATCGAAATTATCGACCGGACCATGTAATTTCCGTTTGCAAAGCTGCTTTTAATTGTTTTTGGTTTTAACTACGTACGATGCTGATGGAGAGAAAAATTCCCGTCCATACATGTACTACTAAACACGACACATGTAACTGTAACGTCTATATTATACTGGAAAATGTATGGCAGGCATCATTTGAAAAATACAATGGTATAGTTATTTGACCTCTTGACTATCATGATGAAAAAAAGAAACATCAAGAAATCGTCCGAAGAAATTCATCATGGGGAAAATGATGAGGGTGGATGTGGATGCTGTATTAATCGTCATCCCCAGCTTGACAAATACTTCAAAGATATATCACAAGAGTCCACGATACAAGGGGTAAAATATATTGGATCAAAGGATCTTCATCCCGTTGAAAGGTACTTTTATCAATGATAGCAAAAAATGCCTTTAATTTAAAAAAAATAAGATTTAAAAAAACTATTAAACATTTTTTTAACGTTTGCAGGCTATTCTGGGTAGTTGTGCTATTGATTAGCGTGGGATTCTCTCTGTATTTAGTTAATAATGTGTACAGAAAATACAACGCCAATCCAGTGATAATTTCTTTTCAACCCCAGGAAATATCTGTAGCATCAATCCCTTTTCCAGCGATAACGATCTGTAGTGTGAACTTATTGAGAACGAGCGTCGTAAAGGAGGCTTACGAGTAGATCAATTTATTTAATTAAAATATTTCCTAGTAATTGGCCGTTTTAACTGATTATCATTAATCAGCCTTATTTGTATATTTTTTTACAAATAGTCACCTCGTTGCTCTGCTGGACGTATTCAGATTAAATAAAAATGATTCAATATTGGAGACAAAGGTTTACGAGAGTTTGGCTCATATTGACCACTTGAGTCAATTTTGTCTTTCGGCTAAGAGCTTTAGAAGGCATCTCAACCAAACACTTGTTGATGCAAATGGCTTACCGGATTTACTAGAGAGCTTAGATGAAGAACTCAGAGTGTTCAGTGCCAATCTCAGCGCAAAGCTTATGAAAGCAGAGGATAATAACCCGAAATGGTTGAAAGAAGACATGCATATTTTCGACAAGGTACCTTTTTCATGATTTTAAAAAGTAATTTTAGATTTTCCTTCAGTTTAGTTGAACGAATTAACAATTATTAGGCAACTATCCACTGTGAGGATTTGCTACTAAAATGCATGTGGGCTGCAGACATCCTTCCTTGCAAAGATATATTTTTTCATGTAGCCACCCGACATGGAAGATGCTGTGTGTTTAACATGATGCCAAAATTCATACTTCAGAGTATTTCGTAAGTGCCACACTTTAAAAATAAAAATCAACAAGATTGAAACGCCATGTTTTTACATTTCATGTCGAAGTGAGGATGAAGGTCGTGCTAAAATGGAAATGAAAGATTTACCTGAAGACGTTATAGACGAATGGAGGCAATTTGGAAAAGATGACCTTATACAACTAGACATGGAGAAAGTGGCGAAAATAAAATATCCTAAACATCAAATGGCAGGTGGAAAACAGTACGGTCTCACAGTCCTTGTAAATCCGAATTTACGGGAATATTCCACGTGTACTGCAAGTGATGGATGGGGATTCAAGGTGGTTAATAATTCACCTTCTTCGATAAAAGTTGAAATGGATGATTATATGATACTTAAAGTAAGCATTTTTTTCCAGATAGTTGCTCATTCTCCCATAAGCTCGCCAACCATTATGGATTATGGTGCTGCTGTACCACCAGCCAGTGAGGTATTTGTGAATATTGAACCGGAAGTTACCGTTGTTGCTGATAAGGAAGTACTAAAGGGAATCGATATTGTAAGTCAATACAAATCATGGTTCGACCTAATTTCGCAATATTTTTATTTATTTTTGATTTAAAGGAGAAGCGTGGTTGTTTGATGCTCAGCGAACCCACAGCAAAATTAAAGCATTACAACTTCTACTCACCGGAAAATTGTTTCTCAGAGTGTTGGGCTGAACTAACGTTCAAGAACTGCTCTTGTGTCAGAGATTTCATGCCACGTTTGTAAAAGACATTCAAATGAAATTTTGCAAACTTTTGAGTTTTAAAATTTATCCTGATTGATTCTTGCAGATAATTCTACCCAGAAATTGTGCAGAGCCAGAAATCGTAAATGCGCCGATGATGTTCGAGGTAGTAAATTACATAAATGCCTGCCACCTTGAAAATTATCAAATAATAAAATGTTAAATTTACGTTGAAGCTAACATTGCAAAGAACTTTGGAAAGAGCAGCTTATGTGGTCATTGCAAAGCCTCATGCACAGAAATCTTGTACAAACTGCAAATTTCTCATTTCGATATGCGAGAAGATGAAGTTTCGTCACACCTTACTTTCGACAATTCACAGGGGAATCGAACTAAGTAAGATTTTCTTAATTATGTAATTTGTAGGTCTAAGATAAAATTGCATTTTTGATGAGTTTATTTGTTTGCTCATTGAAGCGCAACGGATTACTCTATAATTCATTTTTATATGGGTACTGACTCACTCTACGCTAAAGAAAGAAAACCGCTGTACGACAAGTTTGATTTGATTGGTAAAGATTACAGAAAAGTACATGTAAAGTGTTCCAAGTGCTATTTCAATCAATATACTTTTAAAAAATTAATTTTCATTTTTAAATAGCAAATTCTGGAGGTCTGCTCAGCTTGACATTGGGAATCAGTATAATTTCGTTTGTTGAAATGTTTTACTTCTGTACCCTTCGAGCTTGGTTTAAGTTCCGATCTGTCTTAAAGGACAAGCAAGATAAGCATGGTACTGGAAAACAAACCATATTTGGCAGAAGAAAAAGCTCAACTGCAACGATATTTCCGCATGAAGAATACTACAACTGGTCTATTGGCAAAAAGAATCTAAAACCAAAGTTGAATTTACCGAACTCGCAAACACAAATGCATTTCTAGAATTACCAAATCATTTTTTTTTTCAATTATATGCTGCTTGACAAAATTGTAAAAAGTGTCTTTTAAAGTTAGACTCAATAAAAAAACACATACCTACATATATGTATAAAGGGAGCAATTAATTACTTAAATTAACATTATTATTGCATTAAAATTATGGTAAAGTTTACAGTTTACTACTCTCAGTCCCATATTCGCTTTTCTGAAAAGTCAGCTAGCATATTAGTTAGAAATTTAATGTTTTCTTTCTTTTTTGATTCTTCTATTCTAGCATTCAACAAATTCGAAGCATAATTTACAACACGAACGCTTAAATTGGATAGGCACGTGTAATTAATGTTTCCAGTTAGGTAAGTCCAATATCGACCCACAAAAGCAATTTCCGGCTTCCACATGGCCTTAAACTACAATCTAACTACGCTGTCAACAAGCCTGGCCAATCTAGTTAAAGTTTCTTACGTACGTCAAATATGCTGTCTTTGTCGTATATCTATATTAACATATAATCTACCATATTCTCTTTTACTTTGTTAATAGAACCCATTTACTTTGTTCTCTGAAATCCACCCATCTTTGGAAACGATGTGCGTATTTATCGCATTGGAATTTATGCTTAGGCGTAAAGTATAGACACGTATAACAGCTTTTCATAATCATGAAAAACCTAAAATCTCAACAACTTTCACACTTTAACAGTCTTGAAAAAAGAGAAAATTCTAAAGTTGGCTACATGTCTACTTCTTCAAAACGGAACGAATTTTACAGGGAATGTACACAACAATCCATAATTCACGGTGTGAAATATCTTAGCTTAAAGGAACTCCATCCAGTTGAGAGGTAGCACTGAATATTAATGAATAAAATTTCAGTCTGTCAAAAAAACCCTTGTATTTTGATTTTATAGAATATTTTGGACTGTTGTAATGCTAGCCAGCATCGGCTCCTCAATATACTTGGTATACCATGTATATAGTAAATATCAGGCCAATCCCGTGATAATTTCCTTTCAACCTCAGGAAATCGCTGTGGCTCAGATCCCTTTTCCTGCGATTACGATTTGTAACGTGAATCTACTAAGGACAAGTGTCCTTAATCAGACTTTTGAGTAAGCAATTATAAGCTTTTTAGCATCTTTCCAACACTTCCTAATTTGCATTCATTTCTTCTGGTAACAGACGACTCTATGGTTTACTGATGAAATATACCTTGAAACTTGCAATGAAAGAGAAACTTGCACCGGAAGAGACCGCACAAATGTACTCTGATGCAGGGCATTTAGATCACCTTAGTCAGTTTTGCTTGACAACACCAAGTTTCCGTCGAGAAATCAATGAAACCCTGGTAGACGCGAGGGGCAATAAAGATGTTGTGGAACTTGTAACTGATTTCCTTGTCAAGCGGGATAACAACGATACTGAGAAAATGCATCAGGCACAGCTCAATAGTTCGGAATGGAAGCATGCAGAGAGAGATATTTTCAAAAAGGTTATACTCCTTGAAAAATAAAATAAAAATAAAATACTAAATTGTAGTTACTATATTCTTGAATTACCCCCATTTAATAGGCAACGATTAGCTGTGAAGACACATTGTTGCAGTGCATGTGGGCCGGAGAAATTAAGCCATGCAAAGATATATTTTTTCCTGTCAGCACTAGAAATGGACGTTGCTGTGTATTCAACATGATGCCAAAATTCATCCTTCAAAGCATCTCGTATAATAATTTATCAGACTATCATGCTGTTACTTTAAGTGATTTAGGGGTTTAAATGTGAGTTTCGTTACAGGGAAGACGAAGGTCGAGCAAAGCAGGAAATGAAAAGATTACCGAAAAAGGCAGTTAAGCAATGGAAAAAATTCGCAAAAGATGACTTAATTCAAAAGAACATGACTAAAGTGGAAAGCATACTTTATCCAAAACATCAAAAGTCTGGGGGACAACAATACGGTCTTACAGTCCTAGTCGATCCACATTTAGAAGAATATTCAACGTGTACCACAAGTGATGGATGGGGGTTTCAGGTACACTTTAGGTTTAAGAACTGCACAATGCGTCTTGATGCTTTTAATATTAATTTGTGGTTCGTTAAGGTGGTCGCACATTCCCCCCTGAGCTCGCCTGCTATCATGGAGTACGGCGCTGCTGTGCCACCAAATAGTGAGGTATTCATAGAAGTTGAACCGGAAGTCACCGTTGTTGAAGATGAGAAAACGTTGCGTAGTATACATCTTGTAAGTTGATATAAGCCTCTCTCATCTCATTATCTTGTTTTAATTTGAACCCTAAATTTCCCTAAATGTTGAAGGACAAACGTGGATGCTATTTATCCAAAGAGCCGGGTGCAAAATTAGAGCATTACAACTTTTACTCGCCAGAAAACTGCTTCTCCGAGTGTTGGGCTGAGCATACCTTTCGGAACTGCTCTTGTGTTGCGTATTTTATGCCAAGTAAGATATTCAAAGTTAAATTCTTGAACAATGTTAGGAATTCATAAACTATATTCTAAAATGTTACAGGGAATAGCACACAAAATCTTTGTGGAGCGAAAAAGCAGAAGTGTGCCGAAGAAATTCGGGGTAAGAATATCCAAAAATTAAAATCCATGCATGTATAATGAGTAGAATTTGAAATATGTGTTTCGATTTTCGAATCTTCAATCTAAGTTAACCTTACAAAAACATTTGGGAAGAATAGCTTCTGTGGGCACTGCCACGCCCCATGTACTGAAATACTTTACAAACTAAAAATGACCCATTTTGAAATGCGAGATCTAAGTGATTCGGCAGCAAATTTTCTGTACAACGATTCATCAGGAGTCATGAGCAAGTATGTATTTATTAAATTACCGGGTGCATGTAAATGAAAAGAACCACTGATTGATGAAACCTAAAGTCACGTTTGATCTCTCATATTTGCAGTGCTACAAGTTATTCCATAATTCATATTTACATGGGCCGGGATTCCCTTTATGCCAAGGAACGGAAGAAACTGTATGACACATATGATTTGATTGGTAAGATATCTACCTATTTTATGATAATTTTACGGTCGTTTTTTCCATATATTATTTTTGCGGGTATATTTGTTCCAGCAAATGCCGGTGGTCTGCTTAGCCTGACAATGGGTATAAGCATAATTTCTTTTATAGAAATTGGCTATTTTAGTACCCTAAGAGCATGGTTTAAATTTCGTTCGTCATCCAAGGATAAAAGCACCAATGGCGAGAACATCAAATCAACCAGTAGTACAACATCACGGAACACCACTGGAACAAGATCCCACAACATGATGACCAGATCAAGAAGAAGCTCCAGTACAACAAATGGAAAGAAAAACGATGAATACTATAACTGGGCAATCAGGAATAGGTTTAATATGGTCGGTAATATGACTCCACCTGCACCTGTGATTACCAGTGAAAATCAACCAAACTTTGGGTTTTTATTCTAGGTTTAAGTTATATATCATGCAATGCATAAGAAGGGATTTGTTATGTAAAAACTAATAATTTTATACTGCATAGACATTATGTATACAGTTGGTGTGCACTTTTTGACAGATGCTATTATAAAAAGTAATCACGTCATACTATTCTAGTAATTAATAGCTATTAAAGGAATATTAATAACAATGGTTATCATTATTGGTTTGTGCGTGATATAAAGTTATTATCATTCCTATTATAGCAATCATTTTTTATGTTTAAAGAATTATGGGTCCGACCGAACCACTAGCATTTCCCCCTCTTCATAATTGCGCATTTCTTTACATGATTTTTTTTTGCATTTCATAAAGCTTTGCCTCCAGACGCAAATCCTGAATGACCGAATATGAATATGATTCATTGTAATTAGCCCTTTCAAATAAAATCGCTGAAAAACAAAGATGACACGTTATTTTTAATAAAACATACAAAAAAATTGTTGGGTACCACCCCTTCTAAAAAAAAGTGCAAAATAAATATTGAGTTTTTTGGATCCCAATCCCATCACAGGAATATTTCAAGCTATCATAAATCACCAATTGTGCAGACATACAATTTTTTGCTTCAACGGACAAATCACCACCCCTCGAACAACAGCATTACAATCATAACAAAAATCGTGCAACTTTGCTAATCACCCACTATACCAAAATGAAATTATTACAAAGTGTGATAATGGGATTATAAAAATCAGCCGAGATGTTATTATTTGTCTACTTTTTTTTAAGTTGATTTAATGTTTGTTGAAATTTTCATGACCATTATCGTCATCAAGTAATTCACAGTTCAACATGACTTTGCTAATTTGACTAGAACTACTCATTTTGCATTATATCATCGGAATGATGCAAAAACGCAAAGAAATTTATGTCTTTGAGTACATCTTCCGTCTTTTCATGCACAAAAGAGAATTACTATATTTAAAGACGGAGATAAATATGCTGATAAAGATGATTCATTCAAAGAAATGTTTTTATACTTTTCATGATTCTCAAAGATTCCATTCAATTAAGCATGCGTGCATTTTCCTGGATTTGTTTTCATTTTTTGCTTGGAAAACCGACAGAATATTTTACAGATTGTTTTGTCGGCTCAAATCCTCATACAGAACAATACCAACCAACATTGAACATAACAAGTTCTGAGAATCATTGTGAATGACAAATCTGATTGTTTACAAATTTGGCACGCACAAGTAAATCGCAACTTTTCATATCATCTTTCATATCGTTTTAGACAAATTAAAACAATTTACTCACAGCCTTTGTCTAGAAGTTTGCAGGCATCGTCGTGTGTACTGATTTTCCACATAGGGGCATCATAGGATGAAGTGTTTCTTTGGTAAATGCAATATGCAATGGATAAATACTGTTCCATTAGATCCCAAGGTCATTAGATCCAAAATGCATGAATTTGCGACAAAAAATTATGCAAGAAAATTTCAAGTACAATTCAAGCCATAAGGCTCAACACCGCATCACATCGGCTAAACTGTTTGTAGTTTGTACAATTGAAAAAAATCTTGGTAATTGCCGCTATTAAAAATATGATATTAAATATTTCATAAAGAAAACTGGTTTCATTCTAATCTAGCGTTGTGCTTCAAAACTCTTTATGTGTTTATGGACACGAAGTGTCAATCAAATAGTTAAACTATTACGCAAATTATTAATAAGCGTGTGATTGATGAAAATTAGTTTATGAAGATGAGGGTTCTAACGCGGCGGATCAACACAGCACAAGTCACGTCGAATTAACTTGAATGCAAAATGTTACTTGGAAAAAAATACACTTAAAAATAGTTACCTACATCCACGCTAATTACGCTTGATTAATGCAAGGTGAAACAAAGACGTGATCTTTTGCAAAAAAAAAGTTAGTCTCTCAAATTCTGAACTGATCGTAATTATTGGCGATAGGAGTCTAACACTTCGACTAGGAATTTCCTTGTGCCGTAAATCATCGATCATCAAATCATGACAATTTTACAACACACGTCTTATGTTTCAACAGTCGAAGTTAGTAAACAGTTGTAAAAAGAACCTGCAAATATGTACCTATTTAAATGACCACTGGTCAGTTGTAAAAAAACCTGCAAATATGTACCTATTTAAATGACCACTGGTCAGTGGTCACTGATGCTGATATTGACTTTAAGCTTATTTTGTATTTTTATTATGTCTAGCATCTTAATGATTTATAAATTAAATATCCATTTTTAAATGACATTTTCCTAAAAACATTGTATTTGTGAAAAAAATCATCTAAAAAGTTCAACTTGGAAGCAAGCAGTTTCCTCATTCAAGGAGTGTCTGTCTGGCTAAACTTTAGTTTTAGTACAATATTTTATTTAATGTGACTATTTTACGATTAAATTTGTTCTCTTCTCAGCATGATTTTTTTATATTCTGTCTGCCTGTCTGATCTCTTCTGGTCAAGTTCATGTCCCTCGTTTAGTCAAGTACTTCCATGATCATAAATCACATTTTGTATACTAATACCAATGACCATTCAACACGTTCACTATGCATTTTTTGCATTGTTTATTTGAAGGAGAGTACATTTTTTCTGATTTGTGTCGCTTGTTTTATTACTGTCACAGTCATGGCTTATGAGCACGGAAACGTAGATCTATAGATATCTATTCTTAATTCCTGCTGTTTTTTATCGATAAAATTGTACCTGTACACTATTATTTTGCTTACTTGTACGTAAGCTTAAATAGGTTCACACCCCCGCCTACAACGAATATCCTTGCATGTAAATTTTATTCCTGTACAATGTACAATCAGGAACATTTCATTCTTTTAGCGAACATGACACTGTGGGATACCAGATTTATCAATCAATCGACATGGACATGCAATGGACAGGTAGATTTTAAAAGATGAAAAATAGTCAAAGATATCATTAGATACCCTTTTCATTGAAAATATCATTGATTAATTTGATATGATGCTTTACTAACATTCAATCAAATGTGCGATACATTTTATTGACAGTGATACAACTTGTATAGGATTACGTACAAGAACATCATCAAATCATCATCATCGTAAAAAGATAAGGCGAAATAATATGGGTCACTGGTTCTTCGCAGTTTTCTTAATTAGCTTTGCCCAAATTATCAAAGTCAAAATCATTGATTTAACGGAATCAATTTGGTTGTGTGTGTTAAGGAATTTAGCTTCTGATCTGATGTTTGAAGTGATTACCGATATCTTCAGGCGAATATTATGCGATATCAAACAGACAAAATGTATGATGATATATCTTTCACCTAATCATCTTCAAAGGTGTATAGTATCCTTCGTTATCTTTATCATAAAGTTATTTGATTACGTTTTATTAGTTCTCTGAGAACTAATCCGGGAAATAGTCGAAAAACAGCAATTTAATGCTTTACCTTGTAAAGGGAGGCTATGTCTTAAGAATGTTACGTCACGTCCTTCTTACTAAAAATTCCTTTTGAACTTTGTACCTCCGCTGCTGATGCTGCGTATATTACAGAGGATATTGCATTTTAGACGATAAACTTTTAAAAGTACTTTTAAATGTACAGACTTGCAAAAGTGTGTATTTTAGTATGCAGGCAAAATAGCAATAAAATGATATAATCTGTTATTGTTTTATTACAACAAGAAATTGTTGCGTTTTTTAAAAAGCATGTAATTAAACCTTGACGTTCTATCCAAAAAATGTAATGAACGCGTGCGGTCCAACTCAAGTTTAATAGTCATTTCGAAAAAGTTGAAAAGGTCGACCATTGTTTTAACGAAATCTATGAAACTTCCGAGTGAGCAAGTCCAAAAAGTCACTCTTAAAGCTTTACTTGCAGCAAAGCAGCTGCTTTGATTAAAAAAGTGACCTTCAACTTTTGTAATACTCTTTGTTCAATTTTTTTTACTTTAAATTTGTCTTAATTGAATTTTGCGCAAAATGTTTTTTATTTGTTTCTGGATAAGATAAGCAGCACATCTTCCATAATAATTCATCCTTGAATGTATTTATTCTTATCAAAATGGTTTTTTGGAAGAGTAAGCGTTGTTTTTTACCTTTAGTTCATCATGATGAATGATAACATGGTATTACGATGATGGTATGAAATTTACATGGGTTTCTCTTCTATTATTACATAAATTAATGGCGTTCCACAACAATTCTGGAGTGAGAAACTTCCAAAATTATAACATACATACTTAAAAATTTCACAAGGCAAAGTTTTCCAGAGCAATAAAAAGTGCATATTTATGTGAGAGATATGGTCTCATGATTCATGATTATCATCACATTTTATGTCTTGTTGGAAAGTTTCACTTACTATTTCCGGTTGAAAAATTATTAATACATTAGATTATGTAAATTACAGACTGTAAAGTGGCTGGTTATGGTATGGTAGTGAATTAATTAAATGTGAACAACAAACTTTCCGTCCATGGCTCAACTCCACAACAGCTTATTTTCTGCAAATGATTAAAACTATGCCAAAAGGTTCTAGAGATTTAGGTATATATTTTTCCCCTGGCATTTTCCAGAGTTTTCCTTTGGGACAAAATCAACCAGTATTTAAACCTAAACACTGCGTGTAAGTACCAAATTGCTTGCTTCTGCCATGATTTAAAAAATGGGAAATAAAAATAGCATATTATTCCTCAGTCACGACATCATCACTACCGCACAATACGGCGACATTTAATGGAGGACCTATGTAATCTACATAATGGGAAAATAGCTGAAAAGGTCTTCAAATCTAAACGTAAAGTACAAAAATTAAGTGTGACAGGACATAACAAATGATATGCTTTGTTGTGACGTTTTTGCACGGTTGACAATTTATCATCTTCACTTCGCATCTTTCTTGGCTACAGTCTTTTCCGGCACGCTACGCTGGGAAACGAAGCGTAAAACTGTATGACTAAATGATGAACACTTTAGCCGGATTTTGCGGTGCAAAAAGAATTTGCATTAAATTCATTCCGTTCATAAACAAAGTTTATAATTTTTGGACTATCGAGATCAGAGATAATAGACAAATGGGAATCTAATTCAGCTCAGAGGGTAAATTAAAGCTAAGGAGTCCAATCTAGCGTTAATCGAAACTCAAGCGTCTAATAATCGAGAAATGGAAAAGTACCGGTATATACATATGGGGATATTCAATATTGAGAATTGAAACTGACTTTATTGAATTGAAATGATAATCATGGAATTATGAGTGTTCATCATCCCTCCCCGCAAGAGCTATAGATGTGCTGTTTACTATTTGGAATTGCCGATAATTTCATGATGTCAAATGCATGCTTGTGCACTCCATTTTTTACTTGGTTCTTTGCATACCTAAACCTGAACAAAAAAATATGATAACTTATAATTGAATGGTCATTTGTACCAAAATTATCGACTTCTTCAAATACGACTAATAATACTATTTAAAGTAATTACACGAATTTTGATGGATACTTTATTTTTTTATAACTACCCCCATTAATACGTGAAGACGTACTGCTCTATTTATCCGAAGTCATAAAATAAAATAAAAATCCTTTGTGGTTTTGGTCATTTGGTGATTCGGTAGCGTGCACAATTGAACCATAAGAAGAATCACAAATATGCCATTTGGACTCTGTTCCTCCTCCTGCAGCAGATGAGTTGCTCTGGCTCTTCTCTGGCAAATTCAATTCATGTTCAGATCTTTTTTTTTCCTGTAACAAAAAAATTGGCAACAGATAATGGGAGTCCAATCAGATATACTACCAAAATACCAACCAAAGGCTATTGTATCAGAATCATACAAACAATAAAATGAAAATAATATCTTCAAATTTTTTGGCAGAAGGAGAATCTTCTTCTTTTTCTTATGAATCCCTAAACAAGCATCATGCCACAAAGTCGTGTCTCTATTTTTTTGTACAAACCCTCATCCTACAAAATTAAACAATGTAGAATGACTATGTTTTTGATGATGATGATGAAGCCTCATCCTCCTCTCTTGTCGTTATCATTTTTTGCCACATGTTACTTAAATACCTACTCAAAGCCTTATTTTTATGCGCATTTTCATATGAATACGTGCTTATGTACCTATAAATTTAGGTACATATAATTTAGGTATCAATTTTTAACTCGAAAAAAATACAAGACAGAATTTTTAAAAATTTCGCACTGCTTGTTTTGTCCGCAAACCAAAACCACTTCAATCAACAAACCTAATGTATTGTATAACCAAAAACCACACTACCACCATACCACCGTTACCATCATTTTTATTCCAAAAAAAGCTGAAGAAGAAGATGCATCCATCCACCACACTTTGCTTTTCAGACTATGTATTTTAGACTCGGTGGTCGGATCATGATAAGAAATAGTACACTTGAGTCAGACACGAGAAGCTGAGGTAATTTTTTGTTCGATTTTTTTTTACTTCATCATCATCATCATGGCATGTTCTTCAAAAGAATAAAACACGCATCTTTTTATAATTTACGCGAGAAGTTGCGTTGTTGAGTAAAGATGATACATTGATAATACTGCAGTTTGGATTTTTTGGACTGATGTTACATGCATAAAACACACAGGTAGGGCTGTTACTCAGGTACACATAAAAATGAATGACGACGCTTCTTTTTTTCATTTAGGACCTACCTGCGCTCATCACAGAGAAGTTTTTTTTTTGATGATTCCACTACTTACAACTTACTACCTAGAGAATTATATAAAACTTCAATGTCTTCCCTGCGGGCCTTGCTTATTGTCAGTTGAGCACTTGATAAGTGAACAAAGTTCTTTTTTCGCAGCAGCGGCATCATCAGAAAAACAGAAGCGCAAGAACAAAATTTTATACAAGATAAACATTTTTGCATAACCCTTTTATCCCTTTGGTGCATGTGTGTGCATGTTGCAGTGTCACTGATTACTTATTTGTGTTTTTTTGCAACAACGCTGATTTAACGTAATTTAATACTCTCATCATAATCATCAAAGGGTCACCTTTACAAGTCAACATTTAATCCATCAACTCAACAGGTACGTACAATGAATGGCACAGGTGGTGGTGGTGGTGTGGTGTGGGTGTTGTTTTTGTCTTACAAATTTCCATGTAAAAATCACATGCAATCCAATCCAACTGACAAGAACAAGCATATTAAATATACAATGTAATATTAGAGCTCTGCTAGTTTTAATTGAAATATTTAATTCACTTTGGTGGTTTGGTTTTGTCTATCGATATCAATGGCCTTTAAGTCAATAATATTTTAGCACAAGTATAAAAAAATACCTACGCATGTCCATAGTTTTTTGCAATTCCTATAGATAAATTGTTTGTTTTAGAGTAAGTGCAGCTGTATACTATTACGCATTACGCACACACGACAATGTTCTCTACAAAAAATTATAACATTAGCAAAATTTTCTTAGCTTTATCAAGTTTTTTTTCTCAGCGCAATCACAAACAGGTTAAAGGTGAACAGTTGGAAGGAACGCTCTTGCCTTACTTACAATTAGCTTGTGTGTACTATGGAATATCTTAATGGCCACAGATTAGCATTGAATTTTTTTAGCCAATTCTTCTTGTGTGAGCTCCTTATGCACACACTTTACTACTCACCTGTATTTTTCAACAGTCAGAGAGTTAATGTTATGCATAGTAGGAAGTTCAAGCGAAATAATATACTTAACTTTGAGTTCAATTCAACTGACACTGACAAAAAAATAAGAAGGGATATGCGTAGTTTTTTGTGCATATCTAAATTAAGTTTATGATGATCATGATGATGATGATGATAAAGATGATATCCTTCATTTTCTGCCATTTTCAGTGGCCTGGCCGGTATCAAAAGTTGTATCAGTTTTTGCTAAAGCAAGCAAGCATCAAGCTAAAAGAAACTTTAGACAAAAAAAAAGTGTAAGAAAACATGGAAAAAAGTTTACACGAGTTTTCCATAATTTTTTCTTCCATGAATCCCTTCTGGCAATGTAAACTCATTCATTTTAATTTATCATTAGTTATAGGCTAGCAATAAATTTGTTTTGCGTGATTTTTTAAAGTAACGTTTGTTTGGTTCCAATATAAAAAGAAGCTAAGCGCTGAGCTGATAAAGGGTAAAGGCTAAATAGTATGAAGTTGTTTATAATATATGGCATGGCAAAAATGTGGAAGGAAACATAATATGTAATTTTGATATCGAGTTTTGATTTGATATCGAGGTTGAAACTGAACTTGGCTTACTAATTAGCCGACATCTGCAGCACCTGTTATTCAGGTGTATTATGCGCTGCAGACGATGTTCTTAAAATAATAATATGTAATGCATTGCATCATCGGTCATCATCATCAATTTTTATAGTACTTGCTCTTGGCTTTATATCAGTAATCTATAAAGCGATGTAAGATGCATGATATGCATACATTATGTATAAATACACATGATGCATGTAGTTTTTTTCTTCTGGAAATTATCGATATTGGTTCGTTATGGGTAGTAATTTTTGCACAAATATCAAGATTAATCGATTCATGATTCAAGTTTGTGTAAAGTAAGCTCATCTTCCCATTGTTCCACTGGACAAGACAAAAGGGAAGGCGAAGAAATGCAAAGCTGATGCCAACAGTCAAGTTTTGAGTCAAAGAGGCGTCTTCTTTTTCCACTTATTTTCTATTTCTTGCTAAATATTCTCTTGCCTAAACGGAGTAGTTATCTGTGTTAGGTTGCCCTTGAATGAAAATTAGTGTTCCACCTTTTTAAGCTCACCCTTGATCTTCGATTATGTAGAATGTACGTACGTAAAGAATTTTTATATATGGAGAACGCCAAGGTGTAGAAGAATTTGCAGGTGCTGCGTTGTTGTCTACAATGTTAATTTTTGTATATGGTACTACTTAACCATAAAACCATACTACAGTTACAATAGTCTGCTTCCTTGTGCAGGAAGTTTTCATCTTCATTAATCATTATTAAAAGAGCTCTTATCTACTTACTGGAGTATACTTTGGAACAACTCCTTCTTCTTTTTTGGCTTTGATTCAGCTCGGAAGAGAAATTTACATGAATTTGAGTTTTGGTCTCTGGTTTAATAACAACTGTGCAAAACGTCCCTGAGTTCTTGTCAAAAAATTTGAAGTGCCTATTTACTATTTTGGGAATTTTCTAATATAAAACTTGACCATACACCAGGTTTTATCAATTAGTGTTAATTTGTGTGTTCAAACAGATACATCTCCAGTAAATTGTGATTTGTAACTTGGATTCATCAGTGAAAAAGCAAACAGCATCATCAATCAAAATGAAGTATTCTTTCGCTTTCGTGTTTTGTGTTGCCAGCCTTGTTATGCGTAAGTTTTATTTATTAAATAAATAATAGAAATTGGTGTCAGCATTTAATTAAATAAATAGATAATTGCAATTTGCAAAACGCTATGCTGATTATTAGAGGGTAGCTGCAGACCCCAAGGCATTCCAGCTCCTGATATACCTGTGCCAGTGGCACCAGTGGCCCCAGAGGCACCAGTGGCACCAGAGGCTCCATCTTCCCCTGCTCCTCCAGCCTCTTCCTCACCAGCCGTCGAGAACATAATGACTGATGTTGAAGCCCCAACGGAAGTTAGCAGTGTTGGGGAACAAGTTGTCTTTGATGAGACTCCAGCAAGCGGTGCCAGTCAAGACTCTGATTCTGAATCTGCTGGAGTAACTACAGACATGCCAGCAAGGTCTGCTGAAGAAATGCAAATGGATGATGTCGCAACCACCATCACTCCAGAAATGGTCGTTGAAGAAATTGCTGAAGCCGTTGAGACCAAGATGCCCACTTCTCTTGGTAGTGTTGTTGATGACGCTCCTGCAGCCCCTTCTTCAGATAATGATGATACCGAAGTTGGTACCACTCAAGCTCCAAGTATGAGCAGCTGAATTAATAAAATCATAGACATGGCACCACACAACCAATCATCCAATCACTCTCATTCCTTGAATGAATGACGAATCAATCAATTTGAGTATTAATTCAATTCAAAGATTGACTGATGAATGGACCACCACCAATACAACTTTAAAAAAGGTTGTGTATGCATTTTTCCTGACGAATCTTCAACAACTGCAATTATGTAACATTTTTTGTTGGTTCTTTTTTTGTTTTTTTTATTTTAACATATTATTATTTACTTGTACATTTTTGTGTAGCTAGATTAATAATTTGAGGTCAGTCAAATTAAGATAGTCATTACTTTGTAGAAAACATACTTTCAACAACAATAACAATGTCTTTGATCAGATTTTTGATTTTTTTTCCTATGATTATGGCGTTGACAGCACAATACACAAAAAACATGAATGAGTAGTCTTTTTTCTTCTTATCTGATTACCTGAAAGCGTTAATTATTGTACCCGTCTTGTCTTTTCATTTTGCCGACATGTATGAACAAAAGTCGGCTTTTATTTGATGCATTATCAGAGTGTAATTACAGCAGGCAGGTGGCTACTTGAAGAAATCAACCAAAATTTTCATTTTTAATGGTGACAATAATTATACATCTTTTTTTTCTTCTTTGTGAGCTCTTTTAAAGTAGCTGGTTGTAGTAGTAGCACAACTAATACAAAAAAAAGATTTTCAAGACTGATGACCAATTATTTGATGGTAATGGTAATTTGCAAAAATAGTAATCAGATTTTATCATGAAGAAAAGAAATACAAAGCAGCCAGTCAAGGAATTACAGAGACTAGAGATGCATTTTTAGATTTTTTGATTGAAGGAGAATAGTAATTTGGTAATGACAAAATTTTTAAATTCAAAGGATAGTGCATGTTTACAAAATTGTTTACTAAACAATGCCATTTTATATTTTATCCATTGAGCAGATCCATTTGGCATGCTCATCCTTTTGTAGCAGTAAAAAAAAGTGCAGTTAGAATATAATCACATGCATTTTGCAAACATATAATATTTGCCCATCATTTAGTCATTGCCAAAAAGATAATTTAGCTTGCAAGGTAAAATTTGAGATAATTGAGAATTTGAAAATGCATCTGTACGGTATAATTTTTGTCTGTGCATCATTTGCTTTAATTCAAAAGGACGTTTTAAGAAGACATACAATTTTTATTTAAAATACTAACATTATACCAAGCTATCAATTAAGTGATTTTTTTTCTTCATCTTTCCTGTAGACTGCAATTTAAACTTTGCACATTTTATTTCGTCTGTCGTGACGTGTCTTCTTGAATTTAACTATTAACTTGTGATAAATAACTTGCCTTTTGTGGAGTCCACAGTGTGGACTTTCGACAGAGAGAGGAAGGGAGAAGGGATCTTCTTCTTTCGTTAATTGCATTTTTTACAGAAAAGGGGTTGTGAACTTTTTACTGCGAGAGTTGAATGGGTGTTTACGTGTTTTGGTAATATTAGGAAATACTATAAAAGATAAAAAGGTATACATATCAAAGTTCTGTCAGACAGTCCATTGAGAAAAAAAAAATTGAGTAGTGTAATATTTTATAGAATAAAAAGTATTGAAATGGTGAAAATAATAAAAAATAAAAAATAATGATTTCCAGAGAGGAGGATCTTTGATAAAAAATTGATTTATTGCATTTGGGTAATGCGGCCTTGTCATTCAAAAGAGATTCTTATCATGTTGCATTTGTTCAGCCAGATTGCATATCAAATTGCACCGAAACCAATAATTAAAGTCTAAATTATATTTACACCATTCGCACACTCAAATTTCGTTATATTTTAAAGCGTATATTCACTATTTAGGAAATTTTGCAGCATTATTCGCATGAGAATTATTGCAATGTTAAATTTTGATCTTCAGTTAATTTGAATACATGGATTTGAAAAATGGTTCAAAGAAAAAGACATTAGGGTTCAGCTACCGTACGCAATATCTCTAAATATATTCGTTCAGGTAATTAAATACAAGAAGCGATATATGCGTGATGATAACATAAATAAAACCATCAAAAATTGGCTGTGAAAACAAATAAACTTTTTATTAATCAAACAACTTTAAGCTGAATTTATTAAGTTTTCATATTTTATAAAACAATCATGATCACTCATAATGACGTACGAATAAAATTAAAACAAGTAAATTAAGATGCCCACATGCCACCTTAAATAAATATTCTGACATGTGGCAATTTCTTGAATATTTAAATCCAAAATTTATTCAAAAGTGTTATTTGTCAGTCAGCCGACGTCGACAATATGGAGCCTGAAGCCCTTCCAATATACTTACTATAAAACCATCACGAAGTAAATAAATTTTCCGATGAAAAATTGCGTCATCATCATAAACGATGAAATATGATCCTGTACCTGTCCAGCAGTACATAATTACTCTAATAATTTGCATCTCAACCAACCAGTCATCTTCAAAAAAAATTCATTAGAAGTGCAATAAAAATGAAGAGAAAACACTACAATGGAAAAATTGGAAAAAACTAATCTTGTGGAAAATTGGAATAACCTCATCAAGAATGAAAATATACATATTTACCATTAAATATTCTCATGAATGTAATCTCGTAACGAGCCAACTTTTACATCGTACTCATCATCGGCGGATTTTGCACTCATTTTGTGCTAAAATGTATTATACTGCTCAAGTGAAGGTCATCTAGTTTTCTCAATTAATTGTGTGGCTAGACCTGACCAGTAGCAGAGATGATGATGATAACATAAAATACACAGAACATCAAATAAAATTCTAAAATAGTCTAAAAATCCTAAAGTACAACTTGTGCATTGTCTCTCCGGCAGATTTTTTAAAAAGCTTGGCTTCTGAAATTAGTACATGACACATGAGAACGACTTTTACCTGGCTTGGCCCATTGTTCATTGTAATGCATGATGCTATACTTGTACTACAACCTTCTTCCTTACACATTACATGACACGACATCATATTTCTACCCTACCTACCAAACCGCAGTAATTTCACAATGAACAAGATTTAGGAGGATTACTATCTTCCTCCTTTGTTGTCTTCACCAGTTTATAAAAGTACATACAGATTTAGCGTTTTTTTTTGCATTCAGCATTGCATTTATCTGTCTAAAACCTAAAGCCAGGCCAGGAACAAGTTCAGTTCAACAAATGGCAATTTTTTTTTACAACTTTTGCTACTTCACCTCTCTCTGTGTAGTTTTTAAATTACTCACACAATGCTGCAGGTCACGTCAAGTCAATCAAAACGGCAATATAATAGCGAGAAACAGAGATGATGCGGGAAGCAGGTTTTTACCATTTTTCCTCGTAATCTCATCTGAATTTTTTTCTTCATAGAAGACTATATACCGTGCAGGCAGATGATAGTTTATTGCAACTTAACCATTTTTGTATTTTTTTTACCTGTGCAAATTACGAGAGAACGAAATAGTGCAGGTGTTATGTTATGAGACTTGCTAAAATCGTATATCCGAGTTGGCGAGGAGGATGATGGTGATCATGATCAAGATGATGTGATAGGGTGTGGGAACTGGGAAGTTGCTTTTATAAAAAAATATGCGAGAATCGAAATATGTATGATGTATGCATGTGTATTTCATTTGTTCACGAAAAAATATGAAGATAATGAAACTTGTGAAAACATGAAAGGGTTCAAGACTTTTTTCAGTGTATGCGCTGCGTAGAATAATCACGATGGTCGGGGCAGTAAAAGGGATGATCGTGTGGATGCTGTTATGCTGATCGCCTATGATGAGTGACGGAAAAGAAGAAAGTTCTTCCTTTTAATTTCTTATACAGACTAAACGGGTAAAATCTTTTTTTGTTAGTTTCACCCTAACCATCAATCGAGAACAAGGTGTCTTTTTAACTGATATTCTGAGTGAACGTAGTTTTTGTTAATCTATAAAAAATGAAGCAATATGAACTTACACTGGCCTTACTTGGTAAGATTTTAAAATAGTTAAAATTAAATATATTTAATACAAACTGTTTTGGTGAATCCTGTAATAATTTTTAATTGAGTCTTGTTTTTTGCAGGCATCTTCGTATCAACAGCTTTTGCTGCGCCATGGGTAGTACTTGATTCAAGAAACGATATGCTGGCCATGTCCTCTGAGGTATCTGACTCTGTGATGACTTATGCACTTCCCCCAGATTCCTTTAATACACCTGAGCCAGTTGCCGACGAAGCTGCTGTACAGATAATTAGCACTACATCTGCACCTGAAAATATCGTTGCATTAAACGATGATCTTACGGTAACTACTGAAGCATCTTTAAAAGATGAACCTGTACCTGCCGCTACTACAGAGCTTAACCAAGAGGAAGAATTAAAGTTGTTAGATGAAGTAATCCAAGAAATTGCTCAAAGTACCACCCAAAAGTCTGATAATGGAGAAGAGGAGGTTCAAAATGATCTCCCTGAGGTAACCACAATGGCCACCTTATCATCATCATCACCATCAGTATCGGTGGATTCATTATTCCAACAACATTCAATTCCTAGTGAAGATATGATGGATATGGACATGGAGATTAAATTCTCAGACATGGGAGACATGCAAAGAAAGAATCCTAATTCAATTGAAGAAGACGAGCCATTGTCAATGTCAGTGGTCGTTGTGAGTAAGAAGAAACATGAGATTTTCAGCAAAAAATCAAAGTATCACATGTAAAACTTCAAAATGCAACTAATTTGTTAACTAAAAATGAGCCTAGTTCTCTTTAATAATTTTGAACTTGGATTTAAAGGGGTCTCTAGTATCAAAAGTGATACTTTCAATGTTTTTATGCTTAAATTGATGTACCTTATGTTTCCAGATTTATATTAATAAATTTTATTAATTTTTAATATATAATTAACATCACGCATAAGATTTTGAGGAATATCACGTGTGCTTCATTTCATTTTATCTTCATATTCATAATCAATTATCAATCACATTGTAACAAAAAGGACAAAAGACGAAATTCTTACTTACTAATCCAATACAAAGATATAGACCAAACTAAAAGACAAAAAATTCATAAGATTTAAATTTATAAGTTCAAAAAGATTAAAAAACTCCCCTCACAAAACACGAAAAAACGTTACTCCGGAATATCATTAAAAAACAAAACTGATTTTTCACTGGAAGGTTGTGTATATAGTTCATTAGCGTATAAGCTTTAATAAGAAACAAATAAATTGATGTTATTTGTTCAGTCTCTGTTGTTGTAATAACGTACTTTTATATAATCTAGCATGTGAATTGAAGATCACTTTCACGAAAATAATGAACAGTTTTTAAGATAGCTCCAAAGCTTCCAGTTCTTCAATCAGGGAAGCCTCCTTGGTTAACTTTTCCATTTGGTTTTTCTCCAATGACTTTCCTTCTTTCTGCAAATCCTTCAGTTTTTCTATTTGCTCCAGTTTCTAAAAAAATAATTAAAAATAATTCTTGCATATATTTTGGATTTAAACTTTTTTAGTTTTTATTTAAATTTGGTTACCTTCTTGACAGTCCTAATTTTCTTTTCTTTATCGTTCAACTGACTTCCTCCTGAAGGTGCAGCAGGCGTCTTTTTTGCCCTGGGTGGCATAACTTCACCTACCATCCCGACAACTCCTCGCTTGCTAGGTGGTACGTAAGCTGCTGGCTTTTTTTCCTCCACTTTGGAATAAAGCGATTAATTAAAATAAGAACCACATTTCACACACATAAATACTTGTTTAAATTAATGACTTATGTGTCTTTCACATACATCGTGGAGCAGGTTTATTCCCCAACTGCTTGTTGAGTGCTTCTAGTTTATCCTCTGGAAATGGTGGTGGTGGATCCCTGAGGAATGGTACAATCCCAAACAAATGCTTCACGGCTTTCCACTCATGAATCTGCTTTCCAGTAAAATCCCAAACCGTAAATTGATTCCCTACTTGCATTCTTGGTGCGGTTGTGGCAGTTATAAAATGAGCACCATCATTCAACCAGGTTAATTGAGTAGTTTCAGGTGCTGTACAAGTAGCAATCAATTTCTTTAAGCGTTTTACTTCCCAAATTTCGATTTTCCCTTGAGACAAGTTTCCAAAGCCTCCCAAAAGTAATAGATTTCCTTGCGGGTTGAAGTGAATGGCATTTCTTGCAGATACCTCCATATCTAGAATTATTTGGCACCTGTAATTAGGAAAACGAATCAATTAGTTTATCACGTAAAATTGTCATAATTATTGTTCGATTTCTAGAATTGATTTGTGGCATACTTTGAATTCAAAAGAGCTGCTCTAGTATGAGGCATTTTTCCGCTGATAATGGCAAACTCATTAGAGTTTGGACTCCACTCTGCAGCATGAATCACAGCCGAGTCACTTTCCGTTTGAACAACAGACGTTTCACCCTTAGTGTCCAAATAATGAAGCATGGTTTTCCCGTAGTAGCTCTGCCCTGTTTTGTCTATATCCGTTGAAGTAATCAAAAGAACGGCAGTCCCCCTTGGGTTCCACTTCATTTCTACCCTATCCGCTTGAAAAAAGCTCTTAGACGAAACCATATTGTCAAAGTTGGGATACTTGTACATCCTAGCGAAAGAAGGTTGGCCCTTGATTGTTGATGGAACAAAGCATAAGACATGGAGTGGTCCACCACTTCCTGGAGACAAAGAGAACTTGGCTACTTTCAAATTTTCAGGTGTTTTCTTAGCAGTGTTTTGGAAGTCCGGAACTTGAGAGAAGTGAACAGTGTTATTGGAAAGTCTTGCAAAAACAGACTCATCGTTGGAAAACTGGGTGTCAGGTTGTTTACTCAGTTTTAAGGAGTGGACTACTTTTGGATCCTTTCCAGCACTGATCCAGGTAATTTTGAAGTTGTCATGTTCTAAAAAAGGTCAACACCAAAAAACAAATCTTACTAATTGTACAACCAAATATTTAGTTAAGCGTTGAAGATCAATAATACTTACGCTGACTAGGGTTATCCCAAGTAATTAGGAAATTTCCTTGAGGAGAGAATGATGCTCCAAGTACCCTAGTTGGAACATTACACTTTAAACTCCCGTCAGTTGTATTGAAGATGTTGACTCTGAAAAATGAAGAGCACGTTATCTTATACTATTTACATTAGAATATTTACATTAAATCACGGAGGTATCACTACTTAAACTAACCTGGAATTATTTCCAATAGCCATAAGATATCCATTTCCAGAAACCACCGTGAACCTCGATTCCTCGGGATCCTCCTTCAAGTCATTCCAACGCTCAAATCTAGGTGGTCCATTAAGTGCATAAGTCCCGGCGGACTCTTTCACTATGAATTACAAATTAAATTTCCATTAATTATTAAATTACTCATTTTTTACTACTCACAATCAACCTATTACTTTACCCAAGTCATAGTATTACTTAATTTGATTCATTGACATACCTAAAAATACACTAGTGGCAGCCATGTTATCTCATTCGTTAAATTCTTTTGATGTTCGGAACTTGTTGATTGACGACCCTGGAGGAATTCAAAGGCACCTGCTTTCTTCAAACATGCTCATACTGCACCACCTGCACCTCAAAAGCACTTTCGCTCCTGCTGTTGACTTTTTCACAAGAGAGTGACTTTCCATTCATTCGGAATACCCCATATCAAAGCCACATAGCCAAAGTAAAGGTGTACGTTCGGTATCTTCACAAATTTTTGTATTTTGCCCTTGTTTCGCATGTTTCACTGGGTGTTTTGCATGAGTGTATTAAAAGTGTATGTAAAAATGCATTGAGCAGATACCTCAAAACCAAAACATGAGCATATGATCTACCTACCTACAAAACAGAGCAGCTGAAAAAAGGTGGAACATAGCATATGAGCTCTTATAATTATCATCAGAGTTTGTGTGAAGTTCATTTTAGAGAGGTCCCACCCTTATTTACCAAAACACATTTAACAAACAGTTTAACCTGTGCCTGGAATTAAATGATTTTGAATGGAAATTTGTTCAAAAAAAGGAGAAATACAGTTAAAAGTAGCTTATAACTTAAAACAGAGTTTGTTGTAAAGTTGGGAGTCAGTTTTTGTGGTGATATTGTGTCAAAATGAATTTCCAGGAGAAGATCTCAGTGTTTCTGGCGACCTTTGCTGTTGTTGCATCACTGGCAGCTGCGCAGTCGACGGCAGGCCCAGAAATACCTGCAGCAGCATTTGACCCCAAGGATTTATCAAAGGTAGGTTAAATGTTATACTTGAAGTGTTCAATTTACTGGGTTATTTATCTAATTCATGGAATGAAATATGAACTGTAATTTAATTTTTTGTTAATCTACAGTTGAATTTAGCTGAGGATTTCGATGAGGACTACCCCATTATCTTTAGTATCATTCTCTTCATTTCGCTCGCCCTCATTCTTTCGCTCATCGCCATCACAGGTAAGCCCTTCAAAATTATAAATTAACGTGGCACTTGGCTTTGGCACCGTTATAATAACTTGTGAGTAACTTACCTTCTTTTTTATTCTAGTCGCAATCGCCACAATGGACCCTGGAAGAGATTCACTCATTTACAGAGTGACGTCTGCTCAGCGTTTCAAGAAGGAGAACTAGTGAACTATAATTAAGAAGTTCGGAAAATATATAGTCAATAGCTGATAGTGAAAAAGAGTACTTTCTTCTACCAAACTTTCCAGAAATTAGTTCAATTAGTTTTTATTTTAATTAGCCCATATCATAATTGAATGAGAAAAGAATGATGATTTGTTATTTTTTAATTGAATCAGAGAAGTGTTAAATAAAAATACGTTAATTACGATGTAATTCCGAAACAAAGGTGTGTTTAACATGATGATTTGCATGTGAACCTTCAGTAGTCACTGCGTATCTGCAATGAGTGGTGATTAGTAACATTTGGTTAGTTATGAAATTAACTTTTTCCGTTTTGGCTATTTTCTTCTCAATTATGCTTGCTTAGGGTCTATCCCCAAAAACTTGGTTTTTATTGCTATATAAAAAAGATAAATAGCAGTGGTGATTAGGTGGCTAATGATATGATTAATCACACCACTTTACAGGACTCTTCTTTAACGTTGGAAGGTGTTTTTATTTTCTAGTAATAAAAACAAATAATATTTCTTACATGTTCATCACATAATTACATTCACGTAAAACGTACAACAGTACTTGTTGTAAAATACACATTTAGTCATCATCATTTTCATCAAATACATATCATACACCACCACGTACACTGACGACACGTTAAGTATAAAATAGTACAAAATAGTAAATTAAGTTGCGCTATAATTTTTTTTAGATTTTCTTCATAGTTTTAGTCTTGCATTGGTACACCTCGACATGACGAACGAGAGGGTCATATATTAGCTATTTTATGTATTTTTTAACTATGAAGCGTTAAAAGATACATAAAACGCAATACTGCATTGGAATATTGGGTGTTGTTGATGTTGGATTTTTTTTCGAAAATTAAGCAACATTGGAGTTGTATGAGTGGATTGAGTCACTTAATCAAATTCTTAATATTTAAATAGGAAAATAGTTTATATAACTTAGATCTTCGTGCCTATTAAAAGTTTAAGCGTAGGCGTAAGCTGGACCTGGACCGGCAGCGTAGGCTGGGGCAGCAGCATAAGCTGGGGCAAAGCCAGTCTTGACGACTGGGGTGGCGACGTTTTGGACATAGGTCTTTTGGATTGGGACTTGAGCGACTCCTTGAATGGCGTGCTTGTAGAGGGTTGGAGTGTTGACAGCAAGACGGTGGATCTTGGTGGCTGGCTCTTGGATGTCGACTTCTTGTTCGGTTTCGATTGGACGAGTGACAACAATACGACGGGTGGTGATTCTCTCACCTCCTTGGAGGGAAACGTCTTGGAGGGCATCAGCAACTTGGAGGACGGAAGCAGAGTTGGCTGGCTCACCGTTCTCGTTGAGGATTTCAGTGACGGATCCTCCCTTGGCGTTGAGGAGTTCGACAAGACGGGCTTGAAGTTCAACGGGCATGTCGTTGGCGAGGGTCAAACCGTTGGAACGTCCTTGGATTTGTGGTGGTCTTTGGGGTTGTTGTTGTTGTTGTTGCTGCTGTTGTTGGGGTTGGGGTTGCTGTTGTTGTTGTTGTTGCTGCTGTTGAAGTTGCTGTTGTTCTTGTTGGAATTGTTGTTGTTGCTGTTGGAATTGTTGGTTTTGTTGCTGTTGGAGTTGCTCTTGTTGTTGTTGGAATTGCTGTTGTTGTTGTGGTCCTGGTCCTCCTGGTCCTTGAGCATCGATTTCGACGGCATCATCGGAAGCACGGCCTTGGGGTTGTTGCTGTTGTTGTTGCTGCTGCTGTTGTTGCTGTTGTGGGGGTCCTTGTGGGCGGAGTTGGAGTGGACGACGTTGTGGGCCTGAAAAATATACATGAGAAATTAAATTTTTGAAAGAAAATCGAATGATTGCCTTTTCCCAGTAAAACCGTTGTTTTTACTCACCAGCCCTCAAAGCGGGTTGTTGTGGCTGCTGTTGTTGTTGTTGCTGTTGTTGTTGTTGTTGTTGCTGCTGCTGTTGTTGTTGTTGCTGTTGATCTTGTGGGGCAGAACGTCCAAAGTCTTGCTCTTGTTGGGGTGGACCTTGTTGTTGCTGTTGTTGTTGTGGGGGTCCTTGTGGTGGGAGGGCTCCACGGGCAAGAGCAACTTGTTGGGCAGCCAATCTGGAAACTCCGGGTCCATCAATGATTTGACGGGAAAGTCCGTAACGGACAACTGGGGCAATTTGTTGGACGTTGGTTGGGGTGATCACAGCAGGTCCCTAAAATAATAAAAAAGGAAAAGTTGTCTTATGTCTCAAGTTGCCCCAATGCTGTATCTCTTGATATGATCTTCCCTATTTTTCCTCATTCATCATCATGATGCAATCCAATCATTTTAACAAGCAATCAATTTAACTCATTACACGTGACTCCTATAAATTTCTACTTTTCTTTAACAAATTCGCAATTATCAATTTTTGATCAGATCTTCAAAATAAATATAAACCCTCAAGATATAAATCACACATCAACTATATTCCTGATCATTTGTATGGATAATCAGTCTTTGCAAATTAACTGAACTCCACAAAACCTAATCAAATTCGTGCATCAACAAAACCAACAGTAAAGCGCATCTCTAACATAAAATAAAATGATTCCTACTTTTGTTTATATTCTGATCAATTCCAATTTAGGTTAGGCACACATACACACACGCACATCACATAATAATAACCAGTCAATAAAAATAATACTTCATGAGACGATGATGACATTGATCATATTTTTTTTTCTATCAGCTTTTAGCTCATTACTATGCACATAGATAATGTAGAAAAGAATCTTGTAACTACACGCATCTCACATAAAACATGTATTGCTGCATGCACGCACGCAATTTTTTTTTTGCATTTTGATCCCATCTCAGAACTTCGATCAAAGTTATGTGACTTTGGTGAAAGTTGTTACTTCAGCAGCTCAACTCATTTAGTTATTTTTTTCATATAAAAATATTATTTGACATTGCCGTTGGCTCAAACTATACTTCACATACCTTGTTGCCTTTTTTGTCGTTTTGGAGCAGACAGCTTCTGACTTTTTATTACCCTATTTAGTTAACCTAGGTACTTGTTGTACATAATCAACTATATCGACATTCTGCATTCATACGACATGACATAAAGAACAACAGGAGCAAAAGGAACTGTCAAGTGACCAACTTGGCTGCTCTCCTTGACTCACTCGACTTCGCCTTCTCTCTCGTTATACTTTAGTAGCACGTTGTGATCTTCGTGAGGGAATATACCTTGATTATCTGATATTGCCGTTTAATTTATTACCGTTACTCAAAATTATTGCCTCCTACCAACAACTTCATCCTTATCTCAATTTTTTCATCGTCAATTGATTGAATCCTAATATAATAGCCTTTAAAACAGTACCTACTTTGTATAAAGTGGTGAGATGACTTCACGAAGTCCTTATTTTTGATCTCGCTACCTAGTTTACTACTTTGATAGCATTGTAATCAGGGTAGCTTGTATGCTAATAAAGGCTACACTAAAATTTGAGTCTGATTGATTGCTTTATAATAACTTTATGCCTGTCGCTCGGTTTTTTTCAGGGTGATGACTTGATGGTTTGGGGTTTTTTGGGGGGGTAGGACCAGTCATTACCTTTTGGGTCTTGGAGATTGGTTGGCTAAGTTCGAGGGTGGCAGATCCAGCTGGACGGACAATGATGCGGTGCTCAATGTCGTAGAATTCCTTGCGGAGAGCAGGGCGACGGACCTTGACACGTCGGTTCTTAACAGCGGGTTGGGCAACATCGACCAACTTTTGGGTAATACCTTGGGAAACGGCAAGCTTGGTGACTGGAACGTTAGCGACTCCGGGAACGCTGGTCAAAACTTGGTGGTTGGCATACCCGACCTAATTTTTTTATGAGTTGATAAAAATATATGGATCCTTATCTATGTGCCCTTATCATAAAAAATGATCTAGCTTGATAAAGCTTATGTGGAAATATGCAATTTTGCAAACGAAATCATGTCAAATCGGATGTTAATTTATTGCTGCGTGGACAGTGCAGACAGAAAAAAAAATGAACAAAAGATTAAAAAGGGTTATTGCAGAAAACTGCATCATGAATGGAAAAAAATGCATGCGTGATTGATCTCACGCTGTGTCTTTGTTCTAACAATATATAACGAGAGAGAGAGAGATGGAGAATGAGTTAAACTGTTATTTTGTCTACTTTGTTCTTCTTTCATTTGGTGGTTAATAGCCACTCCCTTTTTTCCTTTTACTCATTCGTTCAAACTCTCAATCAAATTATTGATTACCACTTGAGTTTATGATGAAGGAAAGGTCTATTATCTTGGGATGTCGACGGTTATGCAATAAAGTATCTCTTTAAAGTGATCAACAAGAAAAAGGGAAGGATACTTTATGAAAGGGAATTGACAATTGACCTCCAAAAATAAAAAGAACGCCAAAATGGTAATAATGTGTTAACTCATGAGATATATACAAAAAAAGTGAAATTAAAATGGAAATGCAACAAAGTTATTGGATTTGACATGCTATGTTTGGTTGATGGTGATGAATATGAGGCATTTTTTATGAAATGGAGGGGATTTACGTACGTGTTTTTGAACTGGAGCGTAACCAACTGGAGCTGGGTGAGCATATTGGACTGGGGCTTGATATTGGAGTGGGGCTGGGCCAGCGTATTGTGGTCCAGCGTATTGGACTGGTGCTGGTCCAACAGCGGCTACTGGGGCAGCAGCGACGGGCTGGGCAATGCCAATCTGTTGATTATAAGGGTTTTGATGGTAAGGAAAACCATAAGCTGGTTGGGCAATCTGAGGTAATTGAGATTTTGATGTTTAAAAAAGAAAAAATAACCCCGTGTCAAAAAAATATTTACATCATGCCATATAGTACATTGCAGCATGCATTTTTTACATTATCTTAACATGTAGTACTAATCAAGCCAGACCATAATTAACAAACAGAATTATACCCGCATCCACATGACCTTCTTCCCAATTTACAATGTAAAATTAAATTCAAAATACGGAATAAACCGTAACTCTTGAGCAAGTGAAACGCGGAGATTTCCGCTAATTTTACTTTGTTAAGCATGTACACAAAATTAAGAAGGCAAAAATTTACGCATTTGAATTTAAGCTCTTTAAAACAAAGCAGTTTTGATTTGAACATAATTACAACAGCCTTTTTGCTTTCCTCTCCCATTGCCCAAATATTCTAGTTAAACTTCAGTTTAAAGACTTTTAGCTTTATAGAATCAGTCATGTACAACAGAAAATACCTGAGCACCTTCCTTCTCTGGTGCTTGTGCATGTTCCATTTTATGAACCATGGATTATTTATGAAACACCGCAACCGAAGATTCTGTTTCCCATTACGTGATTACGAGGCTTGATTTTTGCACTCGAAGTTACATGTAAACCACAAAGCAATAGAATTTTTCCCCTGACAGAAATAAACTTACAGGGACGGCAGGGGCGACTCCAGTTCCTCTGAAGGTAACTCCAGCGGGGTTAGCATAGGAGTAGGAGATGACAGCACCAGGGTTGGCACTAGCCACGGCCATAAGGCCGCACAAAACAACTAAACACTTCATAGTATTAAAAAACTTTTGAAACCAATTAAGTCACAAATTTCCACTAAACGATTTTGATATGCTTTTTTGGGACCTCCAATTTTTTTCTGGGAGCTGAAGCTACTAGTGTACGTAGACCTATGTCTGTGTCTACCACAAAAATGAACTACTTTTCACTGGACAGATGTACCTTTTATAGGAAGGCTTCAAAAAGGATATACGCCAAAAACGGACCAGCCATCAAATCAGTACTGCAAAATATTGCTTATGCATTATAATATTAGAGCTCTCTAGCCAATCCTATTGATAGTACAAAGAAACATATTTTTCCAACTAAGTAATAGTAATAATAGCTAACACTCACACACAATATCCTTATTAGTCTTATTATTGGTATTGATAAATGCATATAGTAAAACAATATTTTTCGCAAAAACTCCATAATATTCACACAAGTACATACGCATGTATGGATGTATCTTCATGAACTACATATTATACGCGTTGTAGTAATCATGAATGAACACAGTTTTTACAACGTTTACCGTTAAAAATTCATATGCACATGTTGCTCACATGGAATATTACACGCAGACATCATCATCATCTTTAAAAAATCAAAAGGGTTGAGCTTAGAGCTAATGTACACAAGATAGTCAAGCAAAGTAACTGCATCTCTCTCTTTTCTTTTTTGGCGTGGTCTCCTATTCCATTCTCCATTCAATCATGTCGCTTGCTTTTGTCAATCCTCCTGCGCGCTGCGGTGGTGGTGATGATGATGATGACTAGGATGATGAAGGAACTATCCCATCCTTTTAGTAAGTCAGGGTACCTTCTTTGCCAAATTACATTTACAGACGCACCATTCCAATGATAAGCCATAGGCACTGCACACTGCAATGCAGTCCAACGTAACTACCTACATAGCATAAAAAATAAGTAGCATCATATCAGACGAACAATTATTTGCCGTGTCATTTAATGTATCACGACAGTTTTGCTGAAGAGAAAAAAAATTAACATCTAATCTAACATAAAATTATACAGGTGAGTCGTATCATAGGTAGGTACTAAGTATAATGTTTAGCATTTAATAAAAAGCTGAGAAAAATAATCCATGGGCATTTACATGAGATGTACATATGTAAAGTGCCAATGAGACTTTGACATTCCAATTCTTCCAAGTCCATACAAACCTAACTAACTTACCGACCTATTATTATACAAATCTACTTAACACTTTCATTCTTCTCTGCTTCCCTTTCATCTACATTTTACACTTTTTTTTATGAATCCAGTTTGTAATAAAAATAAGTCATCATATAGTATACTGCAGTGCATAAAATTGGCTTTTGAGCATGAACAATTAGACCATTGCATCAGCAAGAATGATTGTGATTAAGCGTATTTTTGGCAAATTAGCTACACACAAAACATGTATTTATGGTACCCAAAAAATAGTATTGTTTGCTGTTAATTGTCATCAGAGTAGATCTCCTCCTAAGCCGAAAATAGTTTAATTTATCATCGCAACAGAATAAAGAACTTTGCATGTGGCGTAGCTCAACAAGGGATCCACAATCTCCATCAAACCAGATCAAAAGTACATCCTTTGCTTGCGTGTGTATTTCAGGCACAAGGCACCAGACAGACAGGTAATCATAATCATCAAGAGAAAGGATAACAATCGGCATTTTTTCAGGGAATCCGTCCAGATAGTCCCACAAAAGTCAGCATATTAGGATGTTCGTTTATTGTTACGCAATCTGTCTATTAATAACCAAAAAATTATGATGTACCTTCAGCAGCATTATTATGGGTGCATCGTATTTGGCCCTACTTTTTTTAACTGGCATTAATAAATCAAACGCTCTATTTTTTAATGAATGTCAATGTGTGTTGGTTTAAATGCTATAACTGAATGAATGAAAAATTTTGATGGACAAAGCTATTAATAGAAACAGGCGTACTTTTATGCAAATCTAAAGGATGATTCCATACTGCGAGCAAGAAGGAGAGTGATCTATTCTTGGGAAAAATTATATACCTAAAGAAAAAAACATTTATTTTATTAATTTTATAGTTTATTTTGCTAGTTGACAGCAAAAGATTTTTTGTCCATTCTCTTGTTATGCAGCTTGTGTCGTGAAGTGAATCAGCTCAGAATTTTAAATTGTACAAATAAAAAAGCTTGGCCTGAAGGCATCCCACTTTTAGTGTTTCGTTCTCATAACATTGCATTGTTGGAAATGAATACCTGTAATTACCTATGTGTATAAACGGCGTTTTTATTAATAGGTAGGTTTACTATTGTCCATTTCATTAACATTTTTACTAGTCTATTAAGGATGTTGGAAGGTGTGTTGGTCTGATTCTGATCAAACTGGAATGGAAGTTGATAGTTTAGTATTTGAAGGAAAGATGATATAATTTTTCAAATAAAACCTCATTGATTGCCGGCCATAAACTTTATGTGCATATATGTCTACTCAAGATATAGATCTCATTGAAAACACATTGTATTTTGTAATTGTAACGTTATCGTTCACATTTTTTTGTGTACACTCATTGTTGCTGTTACTCTACTTGGTGATGGCGTTAGTCTTTTTTTTTGTGTGAACGGCAATGACGAAGAAGAAAAATAAGGGAGACTTGGTTTGGTCGTAAGACGACCTGAGAGAGATGCGAAGGACTTTTTGCCCTTCTCATTTCTTACATAAAATATTACAACATTTTTTTTTGTGTACAGAGAAGAGAAGTCCATCACAAGAAAAGTAAGTAATATGTGGTATCGTTTTATATTAATGATGATTTTGCCCTTAGACTTTACAGAGAGATGTGTCACATATATACATACAGTCACACACAAAAAATTATGTTTAAATGCTATTTATAATAATAACTGTTTATGTACACATGTGATCACGATCACAGTAAAAACTGGCCCACACCCTTTAATTTTGCACAGGATCTAAACTACCATAAACACCAGAAAGTGATCTGTATATGATCTTCTGAGGTCTATATCACCACCATTATCATTATCATCATGATCATCATGATCATCATCTTATTTTCAGATGAGATGAGATGGTTAGCATTGGATTTATTTGATTTTAGTATTTTTATTCTATTTAAATTATACATAATAAGTTTATTATCAACATTCTATTTAATAGAAATCATAATGATTTTTTTTGTGATTATTTGTGAAGGTGAGGTATAGGTTGGTAGTTGGTAGGTAAACTTCTTTTCTCTTTCTGTCTGTCCTGTCTAATTATTTGTATGACAAATTTCTGACCGTTTTACATATAAAAAAGTAAAGTAAGGGAGGAAAAGGGTGAATTCTGTCTTTTTGCTGTACGCGTTTCCTAATTTGTGACGGTAATAAATTCAAATGATTATGATAGGGATTTAAAGATAGTTTCATCCAAATTAAAGAATTATGCAATGTGACTGAATTTGACATTCTTTTTGTTTTGCCCCAAGCTCATAAAGTGATATGATGCGTTTGGGCAAGTGAAGTTTACTGAATTGCAATTGTCTTGAGGTAGATGACTGCGACTGGCTTTTGTTTTGACTGTAAAAAGCAAAGCAAAAAGGTATTATGCAATGGTTAAATGATAAATTTTACCCAGAAAATAGATAGCTAAATATATAGGTAGGCAACTATTGACTTCAATAGATTTTGTAAGTGTTTTGATCTGCTTTGCCAATATGCCAATCCCAACAAATCCTAGTTTGTGTCCGTAAGGGAATCAAAAGTGAGTCCATTCATTGATTCATGAAATCGTAAAAGTTTGAATAGGCGTACATATATTTGCTAGTGAGAACTCAACTTGAATCCGATTCCGTTTTGAACACTTTTTTTTGCTTCTGGGGGGTTATTCATTTAACGTGACAAAAAGGTGATTCAAAACTTGAAGTTAATTGACTTTCGATTGACAAATGGCAAAATTGATTTCAAGCTCTTGTTTTTTAGAATTGGTATAATTCGAATTTTAATCAAGTTGGAGAAATGAGAAATATAAATATGTTGTGTGCCATTGGGGGCATATTGCGATATTTCATATCAATGAGAGCATAAAATTTGATTTATTGCACAACTCCGATTGTTTCATTTATGAGAATTTGATACACTTCGCATGCACACAACGAGTGGTTAAAACTTTATTGGGTTATACTATTACATCTTTAATCTGTAGTGCAAAAAAAATATGACTTGATGACGTCTGCAAACAAGGGAATTGTCCAAACGAATCCTTAAGAATTTTTTACTCTGCTTTGTACAGTTTGTACTGCAGTAGACCTCATGTGGTTCTTCTGCTACAGTTTTTGTGAAATATTCCAACAAAAAATATTTTCCAGCTTTTATTGGTCTTTTTTCTGTGATAGAATTTTCCTATGTAACATTGCAGACAACCCTTCTTGACTTTTATTAAACAGGTGAGAAGTCATTTTACAAAATGTGTGAACAAAAACCATTTTAGATCAATTATGATTAACTCCCTGTTGCACATTGCACATTGCGCACAATTACAATTGAAACAGTGAAGATGACAATATGTTTTGTTCGTTGTGATATCAGTGATCCTGTCTGATCAGATTATGTTTTATGGCTCTACGCAAAAAGGCAGCTGAATTGCATATATTTTTTACATTCTACTTTTTTTAGTATAGCTGATGCAATAAAAACTAAGACTAAAAATCCTTGTCTTGCACTGGCTAAAATTTGTGTATTCTAATTACTAATTTGGTAGCTAAAATACCTGAACAAAGGTATGCTTAAAAACATTTAAGCTTTTTTAATTATGATACTATGAACATTTTCAACAAAGTAATAAATGAGAATGACGTAAGGACAAATTATTGCATTCATTGTTGTAAATAAAAACGAATTTCATGCTTTCATACAATGTAGCTAGCTCTATTGTCCTTAAAAATTTCAAACTTCTATTATACCTCTATAAAACCAGGTCTATAATATGATAGTACCCTGAAGCGAATAAGTAATAAAACTCGAGATCGTGATGCAGTTTTAGCGTTTAAATACATGCATATAATTTAAAAAACAAAAAATATACACACGCGTTTGCAGTTTATCTTATCAAAAAAAAAGTTGTGAACAGAAGGCACACCACCACCTCAAATGTCAGAACCACACCACACACATGTCCTGGAATGATAGATTAAGGAAGTCTCATAAATTACAATTTTCATCTCACTTTTTCCCATTGTTGGTGCATCATATCGAATGCATGAATACGCAAATAGTTTTGTTCTCATAATTTAATCCAATCAATGTCCCTGTGCTGTACACTGTACACACCCGGCTATTTTTTGTATCGGATAATTACAGTATAATCGTGACTTACAGAGTGACAAATGGCTAAAAAAATAATTTATTATTTTTAGCTGATCAAACAAATGTATAAAAAAGCTTTCCATTCGCATTCAGGATATAAAATATTTTTTGCATGAAAATGATTCAAAATTTCTACCTTGCAAAATTGCAATATGATCAATGACCAAAGTGTTCATACAAAAGTAAATAAACATTTTATACCAGTCAGCTAAATTTTAAGTAATTAAATGCACCTTTTTATTACGCCTGTCTGTCCATGCCTATGTAACACGTTTCTTTCTTGTGTTTACGATTTAAGGCCCCTAATATGGCAATTTGATTAAAACCATCTAAAATACATTTAACACATGTAAGCAAAAGTGTAATGTCCCAAAAACTTGCTACAAAATGCACACACGTGACTACTACAAAGCAGTTTTGTTATTTTCACCTTGCAAGGTCGTTTATTCCTCTCTTCAAAAGAGATTCCTTTTCAATGAATTCCATCATCCAAACAAAATGAACAAAGTATAAAAATGTCTTAACAATGCTCACGTGTCTGTGATCATTATTGAATCATTTGGGAGGAGGAAGTCCGCCACATGACTTGTAATCTGTCATAAATCATTCATTTTTATGAAACTCAAAAAAATGAGACCTATACGGTTCTCTCTTCTCATCATGATTGTATAACAAGTGCCTACATATGTAACAAAAAAAATGCTGAACAAGAAAAAATCCACAATTTACACTCGTAAAAAAGTATTTTTATGTGTTCATTTTGTTACTAGTTTTATCGTTCGTTCTAAAGAAACATTTTTTTTATTCTCTCACAACGCAACGTGTGCGTACGGTCACTCATAAAAAAATATCAGTCTGTCATACAGACAGACACGGACAATCAGAGAGAGACAAAGTGCTCAAAATCGAAGGAAAAGGGTGTGCACCTTAGTCGACAGCAGAGAGGAATGATATGACTTTTTGTATCCTTCTCATGAGAAAAAATGCTTTTTGTTCCTCTTCATTGATTTCAAGATCACAAACATTTTTCTATTACATTAAAAATGAAAAATGTTGAACAAAATGATGATAATAATAATATATAGTGCATTCTTAATAGTATACCTAGTTTGTGGAGGCTACTTTATTTTTGCAATGATGATGCCAAGCCAATGTTGGTTTATGCCTACAGCAACAATACATCCTTTTGAAAATGAACTTGACTTATTTTGTCCACCAGGCACGTAAAGTGATTTTGTAAAGTTGATCTACAATTAAATCCCCACCATCATCATCTCATTCTCAATAGCTTAAAATTGTATATATCTTTAGACCAGAGGCGTGAGATTCAAGGGGCATCTAAGTAAAGATAAGTTTTTTTTTGTACAACCACCAATTCATCATTGAAAATACAAAATAGACAAATTATCTCTATTTTCAGTTCACTTTATTGTATTATTATTATATTATCATTTTAAAAGGTTTAATCAATTCTGACTGAGATTAATGTTGTACCTGACCAGGTATTAATTTGGTGTGTGTACTTATCATAATATCATCATTGTCATGTAATCGGTAATATGCCACTGGTTAAAAAAGTGGCCCACCCGCTTCGACATCGGCATTCAAACTCTTCTTATCTGCATTTGCATATAATATTCCTGGGAAACCTTCAGTTTCAATCTTAGCCAACCCATCGCAGTGGTTTTATATGCCACGAGGAAATACTAAAAGTGCAACATTTTATGTTACTCGCTTGAAACATGTCATGTCGTACACTACGAGTGATTTTACCTTCAAAAATTTTTGAATGTCAGAGTCACCACGATGATCAAAAAAATGTCGAGCAACGAGCAAGAAAGGATGTATGGAAAGATTGAAGATTGTAAAAAAAGCTTTAAGGAATTTCTGACAACGGCTCGTGGTGATTTGGTAGCAGTGGTGGTCCGTTCATAATGACACCTCACCTCTTTGTTTAATGAGTAATTAAGTAAGTGCACTAATTTTGATACCATTAGTAAACATAAAGTTTTCATGTCGTGAGGATGATGAGGACGTTTATTATAGACATAATTGAGCAGCAGGTAGTAAGTAATGTTGGTAGTTTGGTTTGCTTCATATAAATTATACTCATCATCATCGTGATGATCAAACAATCTCGGATGTTAGGAATGTTGTATTTTTTTATACTTTTACCTTGGGTGACACAAGGAAATAAGGTCCTTCGATTTTGGCAGGTGAGTTTTTCGTAAGTTACTGTTGCGTCTCACTGATTCAGGGCTAACATTTTTTATTATAATTAATCGCTGATGTGTAGCATTAATATATTATTTCACCTCTTCTGTTTCATAGAAAATAGCTTGTACAAATAATATATGCTTTAATATACCTACTACACCCATTTTCACACTAATTATAGGTACAACCAATATTTTTAAGAGAAATATGAGATGAGAAATAGAGACTTATCATAATGCTTGCCTGAATGGATATGAGTACATTAAAAATGGATGATTTGCTAAAAATTATCCATTCATTTTCAGTGTCAAAGCACCCCTATTTGTTCACACCTACGAGCTTTTGGCTTTTACCATAAAAAACAATAAAAAATTGATAAACAGGAAGGTCAAATATTGAAGAATCGCTATTCTTGTAAAAAGTAATTTAAAGTGCCTTCAGTTTTGTTTGAACTTAATGTGAAGGCTCCTTCATTATTTATTAATAGTTTATTTTAAATACTTCACTTTTTTCATGAACTTTATTAGTAATACCAACAAATACATTATGAACCACCCCTCATTATGCTAATTTACAACCAAACAATTAGACGTTAAAAATATTTAGTACTACAAAAATTTTGTCTGAATCAATGAGTCAACTGAATTGACGGACGAATCATTTGTAAATGTCAATTGGATATGTCGATCGAATTACCAACCAAAAAATTTATGACAAGGCTCACAACAATCACCCAAAATTCCATAAAAAAAATTTCGAGCTGCTCGTTTGCTTTTCTTATTGGTGTGTCCACCCATTAAAATTATTAATATTAATCGTCCCAAGCATAAGAAAAATAAGCCACACCAAACTAATGATGATGAGGATATGCATTTGTTGGACTAAAAACAGGACATCTTACCAATTTCGTGTTCTTCGCGAGATAGCTATCTGATCTAGTGGCGAAAATTATTACATAAACTATTTTGTTTACCAGGTGAGCTTTTGTACCTGTTGATAATTATATGCAAGAAAGGAAGGAGGAATGACGATGACGATTCTGTAAAGTGCGTAAGTTCAAGTTACTACATAAGTGTGCACGCTACGGTTATATAATCATAATAATAATCATAGAAAAGAAGAGTGCAGCGTCAGCTTAATCATTAAAACACGTTTGTGCGTTGTTGCTCGCTGCAAATGTTCGCATTCCATTTTCATTGTTTTCAAACTGCTTTACTTTGCTTGCTTTATGATCAAGGATAATTGCCGTGATATTGTTTGGTCATTTACCGGTTAATCGTCTCTGAATAATCATCATTTCTTATTTTTATTACAATTACAATCAATCACACATTGGCTATACACACGTTTTCTCTCCATGATCCTTTAAAAAACAAACGACATTGTTATCATGTCTAATAGACACACACAGAATAGCTCTGTCATAACTTTGTATTCTAGTTTAGTTTTTTCGTAAGACGATTAAGTATGATGCGATTGTAATTGTTATGATCATTCCGTCAAATGGCTTACTACAGTCGATCCGTCATGACCAAAGCCAACTCAAGTCATTCACAAAAGCCTTCTTTTCATTGTTGAGAGCTAATCGTATCACACACGTCACTGCGTCTTTTGCAGGGATAGAAAAGTTACTTGCAACTTCAACTTCACTAAATGTAGAATGGCTATTGAAAACCGGATCATCTTAGACATCTCTATATACTCGCATCCATACTTAAGTTATATTTGGAAAAAGCTGTCAGATTGAAAGTATCATCTCAGCACAAAGGAATGAATGAGAATGACATCTCAATAAGCTATGGTCATCTTGATGACTCTGGTCAGTGGAGGTAACGGCTCTGATGAAATGGGTGATTGGTCAATTATCAATGACTAACGTCAGTGAGTGCTCTCCATTGAATTTCAAAATGAGTTCGGAACTCGTTGCGGATATGGTCTGAGAAGATTATAATCCCTTGTTATTCTACTTCAACCCTTTTTTTACAAATTGTTCTCGTAAACAATGTTGTATAAAATGAAGTCAGCCTAGTCAGTTTTATGTTTTATATACAATCTATCTTATTTATGATCCAATTTATTGGCTCTTGTCAATATCAGAAATTTTCAATGAAATTGAATCTATTGGACAACTCATCATTTCATGCAAACAATGCAAATAAAAGTTATTGACAAAATGACAACCGGCTAAATGCAGCGTGCCTAAATCTCACCAAGTTCATCTATAACAATTTATTAAAAAGAAGGGACCAATTATAGTTTTCTTGCATCCGGTCGTAAATGACGTACTTTTTTATGGTTTGAACGCATAAATGTTAAGTACAATTAATTAATTGCTATTTTGACAGGTTCATTGCTTTGCGTTGTGTTTATCTGCTTTGGCAAAGGACAGTGAGTCCAACCTAACCCAAAACGTCAATACTTTGTTGATTAGTTATGTATGACAGTCATTAGTTTTCTGTCAAGTTCACAGTGCAATAAAATTTAGATCAAGTCATTAAAAGTTATTAAGTAATGTTGGATAATAAGTGAAGATAAATAATACGCAGTATGCAAATGAGGACGAAATAGGACCAAACACGAAACAAGTTTCATTTAATTATAACTAAAGGTTTAAGCTAATTTATATGCGCATTAATTAAAATGTTTAAAAAATCGTAAAAAAAGACATGGCCAACGGATTATGGACAATGGAATGTTCTTGATGCATTTTGCGTTGGCATTTTATTATCTAATGAAGTCAAAATTCTTTGATCGAAAATATGCTGTCAAAAGTTGATGGAATAATAACTAGGTATTCATTATTTCATTATTTTTTTCGAAAAATATAATTTTCGATATTATAGTTGAAAGTCAACTTGGCCGTTTTCAATTTCTGTATCTTTTGAGTTTTGCAAATACAAGATATACTATCTGTAATTATGTTGCATAAACAAAGTAATGGAATTTATGGAATCTGTCCGATAAATTAAATTACATCGATTGGTTTTGCTTTCGTTAGCTCCACTGGTTTGGTTGGAGTTGAATTGAAAATGTTTAAAATGTAGATAAGTTTGATTGAATTGAATCGCATTAAATTGTATTACAAAAAAGTTGCGTTAAGCCTTATAATCTGAAAATCTTAAAGGGCTAGATAGGTCATTGTGTAGCGTAGCGGTTTACAATTTTTCAGATTATCGGCATCTCTTTTCTTTGGATTTCAATAATGGTTTGTGCGTGTGTATTGGCTATGTTAAGTGCAAACCGAAAGCAAAATCTTGACCATAAAATGTCAATTAACCACTTTTTGATAGTTCATGCAATTGTATTACATTGTATGCATGTGTTTTGCTACATTTGACAATCTGTGAGTTCGTTTTGATAACATGAGTATCTTTCACTTGCACATTTTGTAAAAGTGCTACATATTATGTTCTTTACTTTATGTAACAACTTTCAAGTTAAATGAAATGCAATGCTAATAAATTAAATTAAATTAAATATAACCCAACATACAAAGTTTACATGAGTCAATAATCTGGTTAAGAATTGACTTATACAATCGTATTATTACAATGGGATTTTGTCCATAAATAATGGTCGCGTTAGATTCTGTTGCATCAGTTGAGTAACTGATCATAAGCCAAAAGGAGGCGAGGGAGAATCAGACGTCTGCTAAAAATGCAGTATTTGTTTTGAAGGAGCGGCATAGGTAAATGTAGCCTTTTAAAATAACTAAAATGTATTTAGTTTTATTTTAGAAACGGTTTGTCTTCCTTCACCTTCTCAATTACACCACGCATTATAAAAATGGGATTAAGTATTTTTTATTTATGATAGCTTTTAAGTATTATTAGTTCAGGGATAAATGTGGGTTTAAGGTGCTACAGTCATAAGTGGACATATGCTAAAGATCATATAATTGATGTGACCACTGACACTGACCACTCTACAATGAAACATTGCACAAGCACAAGCGCATACGTCTTTTTACGCTTGACTTGAGTCACCTTTGCCTTTTACAATTAATAGGTTAAGTATATTCTCAGGAGGTGTGCATGCAAGAGTCAAAAAACGAAATAAGCATTTTCAACAATTTACATTTGACTCTTCTTTGGCATTTGCACCTGTTACTCCACTTCATTTTGTGGACTATTTACTATTTATTTGCTTCTCCCAGAAATTGTACAATTTGTGAAATTCTCTTATGCAACTACGTTGACAGATGCAAATGACAAATACTTACTTTGAGAATGCTCAAAAAATGTATAAATTATTTAAAAATTGATCTCATGCTAAATTCAATGTACATAAGCTCTTCTATGTATATTACGCATTAACATATATGACTGTATAAAAATGCAGAGTAGTCATCATTTCAAAGCATCATCAAATTCATCAAGCATTTCGAGATTACATGCAAAACTGTACGATGTTTCTCTTCTCGGTACTATTTTAGTTAAACGATCGATTTATACAATCATAAAAACAGGAGCATATTCCTTGAAAGAAAAAAAGTTTAGCTTGGACATAATTGCATTAGTAAGCAGTGACCCTCTGGTTCAAGATCTTCCACGAATATTGAAAAATGTACTTTGTGATACTCGATGAGTAACAATCCGCACAAGCCGAATTGAAAGATTTTATCTTTAATCATATTTATGAAAATGTCTGCTGAGTAGGGTACGACCCACACTGCGTGCCTTTCTACAACTGCATCAAATTGACATTTTGTTTTCGTTATTCTCGTCACTTTCTTATTTTAATGGAGTGGATCTTGTAAAATGTCTTGCGGGATTTCTGATAAAACTTAAATGCTGTTACAGTTGTTATAAATGATCCACCCAAAAGTGATGCATTGTTCAGATCTAGAATCTTTTAATAGATTACATGAGAAACAAGTGAGGTAGCAGAAAATTGCAACCTGATATGGATGCACCTGTGCAGTGAGTGTGCCATATCATTATTCCAACTCTCCTCTGAGCAACTATCAGATTTGTTGACAGGAGAGGAGACACCAGAGGAGGGGATATCTACAGGCTTAATGGATTCTCCTCCGAACGAAGCATTAGACTCATTTGTTTGCAGAAATTTATGGGAAATTCGCTTAATGTTATGTCACCGTTTGCCGTCTCCTTCAATCCGGCCAACAGTGCAAACAAATAGCCCTTGATTATCAAAAGTGCATTCAATGCAAATTTGTTTAACAATTTTAAAGATTTTCTTTCAGTGCGTTTAAAAAAGTATGCATGCATTATTAAATTTACTTTCGTTGACGGTTACATAAATTGAGTGCTTGCTCATTTCACTGCTTAAGCTTGCGCTTTTGTTTATTGTCACAGTATGGGACATAGTATTTACATGGGATATCTGTCAACAGGTTGAATATAAAAGGAAGGAATACTTATTAGGTTTACCTTGAGAGCATTTGAATATCAAATGACTCTGTTCTCTGTGGCGGCAGGTGTAAGTGATGATAATGTTGATGGATTTTGTAATTAATGAGATTTTAATGTACTCATTGCATGTCCCATCATCATCGTTCATTAATACGTGCATACGCTTGCGGTAAACAAGCGCCGCGATATAAGAGATATCCAAGACAAGAGAGAGAAGTTGACTTGGACTATTGACGATGGTGATAATTACTTGCGTAATTCGGTGTGCAGTATGCAAGGTTCATAAGAAGATTTATTGTAATATTCTTTTCTAAAGATCACAATCCCCATCATCACGTCTCGTCTCAAAGTCGTCGGCAGGCAGTTGTCTACGTAAACTATTTTATTTAAGATTTGATTGTCTATATGTCCATTACAGCTAGCTTTGCAACTGAATTAATAAATACAAACATAAGATTATGTATGCGCGAGTATAACTCAAATTAAAATTTTGTTACAATGAAACTTTTTTGCGACAAGGCGAAAGCGCGGACAATGTTTGAAGATCATTTAAAGACGTGTTGCGTTGCGCTGCGTTGGATGGATGATGGGAATAAGAGCTTTTCATCAAACTTTTAAGATTAATTACCATTCCATACAGACGGATGTATAATGATCATGCATTTAAAGTATAACTATTTGTATTTAAATTGGATTGCATTTTTTTCAATCTGCTTGTTTCAACCGTAAACCATCCGCAGAGAGTGTGCGATATTAGTAATTTAAACGGGTTAGTATTATTTTTTTGCCGTTGTTGCTGCTTGATTAATTTATACCTTCTCGACAAATGATATTAACTACAGGTTCAAGATTCAGTAATATTGCTTGTCGCACAGACTATAAGATGTCCATTTTAGTTACCTTATAATCATATCAATGTCGTTTGTTTATTGCTTTTTAAAGGTAATGTACTACATGAAAGTGTAATAATAAAAATGTACTTACATTTCTGATGAGTTTTTATACGGTGGTAAATGATTAATGGCAAGATTGACATTTAAAGATTCAAAATTACAAAGCAAATATGTTGGCCGAGGTTCAGCTGGGAAAAAAACCATTTGCAGTTTAACAATTTTTGTTACATGAGACTAATTGAAATTTCTGGGTTGATATTGTTTGTTTTGTGCTTCTTAACTTTTTTAACATGCTTGTTCATCATTGGACCAAAGAAGATTATATGAATTATAAAAGCGGATTGTAGTAATTTTTTGAGGTTAATTATTTTCAATAGATAGCAATGCTATGTGAATACCTAATGGCGTGTAAAAAGTCATTATACGTTCTTCATCTTTACTTTGCACAAACCAGCAGAGTGACACAAAACCCATAATTATAAGCCAAGGAAAAACAATTAAAAATAATGTGAGATTAATATTGAAACATCTAATATCCCTTGACTAGGTGCGTTTGTATTACTACCATATCGGTCATCGGCACAATGCACATTATTGCATATTTCATCATCATTTGCATATTTAAATGGATTTTCTACTTGTAAAATAATAGATTTAACTAAAATTATTAATGAATACACACGTTTCATGTAGTGATTTGGTTTGCTATAAAGTAGGTAATTGAAGAAGAAAAAAGGGTTAAGTGAAGTGGCAATTGGTAATAAGTTCTGGAGTGTGCTGCATGTTTGATAGGTTCACGTGTCCATGTTTGTCTTGAAATAAGTCCCATAATTTAAGGAGAGAACGGTGTAAAAACCAATTTGCCATGAGACGCTGAGATGAGAATGCAAAATGACAATGGAACACAAAACCACTAGTTTGATATTGATAGCTCATTTGTCTTAAAATCGATACATATCCGTTTACATATTCTACTAAATATAGACACAAATTTTTAACTATGCTTCATCCAACATGACAACAAATACCTACCTTATCTCTCTTCTAGTAATATTCCAACAATAAAAATTGAACTTGACTTCTGGTTGGTTGACGGTCTTGATGAGAAACAATCTTTTTTACCATGAATTGGTTGGTTGTTTAGCTCTTTACGTTATGTGACTTCTTGGTCAAGTTGACATACCATTTTTATCATAGATTTTAGAGAACGTAAATAGCAGCATGTATTGAGCGGAGTGTACTCCAATTCAAGGACTTTAATTGTGTTGTGATTGTTTTCTTGTTAAATTTTCAAGTGCGTTTGTTCTAAAATGAACTTCTATGTATCTATTTATACCTGTGCCAATAAGAGTATTATTATTATTATAAAACTCTTTATAATACTGATATATATATATATTATGTCCCTTTTCAATTGTCAATAAAATCTGAACAATTATTGAGAGTGTGCAACAGGAGCCTTTACAATGGAGAATTGCTCATTTTTCTTTTATTGGAATTTTGATTAAAGTCTCTAGTCATCATCATAAAAACGACATTTTTATTTGCATGTTTTGAGGAATGTCATGTACAATAAATTCATCATTTTACTGTTATTTTACATGACAAAGGTTTCACTGGATCAAGAATAAGAATTAATCATGCATTTTACATGGTCTCCAACTTTGAGGGCCTGAAATCATTTGAGGGGTCTGGAGACTTTTTTTCTTCCTCGTTCTAAAAATGTAAAATGAATGCTATTCTACATTTTATACGCATACCAATAAAAACTGTACAAAAGATTCTCTGAATACCTAAATTTGATTCATTTCTACAAAATGAGTTGTATTTCTATTGTTTCACTTTCCATTGTCACCATCATCATCACCTACCTGTAATGACTTGTTCGTTTGTGACTTTTGTCTGTCAGTGAGATCAGTACTTCTGCTGCTGCGGTTGGTGTCTCTATATTTTTTATATTTTTTATGAATTCATCTCACATGCAAATGGACATTGTCACGTACGCGTGCTAACTACACATGTACTATCAAAATCCCCTTATCATCCACAAAACATAACATTTTAAATTTCTACGTGACGGACGACTTGGCTTAATGTCACAGTTGGTTTTTTTCTGTACGTACAAACTCTTTTGATCAAAATGAAATTAACGAGCTCTTAAATCTTCTCAGGTTGATGTGTGATCTTTATCATTAAATTGGAACATAAAAACACACATGACATTCTGACACGTACAGTAAAATGTACTGCTGCAAACTGCAGTCACGATGGACAATAAGGCTTGGCTCGAGAGGGACAAGTGGTATACCTAATAAAAATGTAAATTCATTAATAAAATGGATATGATCCTATTTTATTTCTTAGTACTTCGTTTTGTGACGTGTTTTCTTGGTATGTAAGCTATAGCTACATGACCATATATATTTGGCTAGTTTAGAAACAGGGATCAGTGTCATTTAGATTCCTTTTGGTCTTGACCTCGTACATCCGAAGGTAACTCTGATCAGCTCAAAGCCTAGTGTCGAGTTGATCCAATTGTTAAGGGAAAATGCTTACATGCATATTATTTTTAGTAGCAAATATTTGTGCGAACATTTTTCATTTTTATTAAGTTTTGCTCGACAGAATCACAAAAAAAAACAAATTTGCTCATTGATAGCGTAAAAATACAGTCCTCAAACGTCAATAGCTAAAAAAAATATTTGCGGTAGCTGCGTAAACAGAATTTTTTAAATATTTATCTGAGATTCATTCATTTTTTTGCAACAATAGCGAACACTCTAGTTAGTCTACATTGTAATACATTAACGAAGAATGTTGACATTTTAAAGGTCGCATGGGCGTGGATCCCAAATCATCATCATAATCATGAGCAGCAAAACGTTGTAGTACCCACTACCTTAAAATCAAGGTAAGGTATTATATTTATATGATATGTATCATGTATAACATCACATATAAGGTACCATACCATTTCCAGATCTATCGTTGCAATACAAAGTTTTCATCTGCCTCTCAAATGACTAGCTAAGAATAAATTCGTTATTCAGCATTTCTTTAGTTTTTTTCTTCGTACAAATCCATAAAGTTCGCTTTTCATTACAAAAAATGATCCATTTTATGCATCTTGAAAAAAAGTGCTACAAAATATTAAGAGCCTCGAGTCCTTTTTTGGTCCAATCATCAATTTTTTATCATTATAAATTATAATCATAATCCGCCATCGTCATATCCTTCTGTTCGTCCGTCCCTAAAAAAATGCATAAATGGAAATGTATTTGAGCCTGACGGCAGCGTTTTTTTATTGCTTTTTTTATGTAAGTATCGTCGTTGGATTGATTTTATTAAAGCACAATTTTTGGCAACTTACGTTTGAAATTACAATAATGCGTTTTCAATTGTAGTTTAAAGTTTTTATGAATGAATGAATAGGCTCTTTTTTTGGATGGGTGTTCTTTTCCTTCTTGGTCCTCTGTTCAGTTTTGAGATAATCTCAATTGCCCTATCAATCGATCATATCATTGCGGTCAAGAAACATTACATCACATCCCATCACGAACTACTCAAGAAAGAAGGATTCACCCACGCCTAGTAGCCGTGTTAACTGTTTGCGGTTACAAAGTTACAACTGCTAACCAGATTGTATGAGCAAATGAGCAAAACAGCTAACAAACAAGGTAATCAAAAATCAGTCAGTCATCAAGTCATCATCGTCGTCGTTGTTATGTTTTCTTGATCATCTCGATCGCAATGACGGACAGACGGGTTGAAAAAAAACAATATACAATATATGTAGCAGTGGTAGTTATAATAGTTATAATTTATAATGGGCAACATTATAGCACCTGAAAAGTGAAGAATTTATGAGGACGACACGGACAGAGGGAGAGAGAGGAGTAGAGAGAGAATTTCTTCAACTGACAAGGTTACGTATTACGTTACGTGTGTAGTGGTAGTTGGTTGGTGGCCGGTGGTGTGCAGTTGGGAAAATTTGTAAAGGAATGTTGATAATGCCAGCATGAGATTAATGATAAAAACACGACGGTCGACAAACTGCGCTCGGCTACTCATATAACCTGTCATTTTAAATCACGAACTGTAAAGACGAATATCTTGTTAGAAGAAATGTTACCCTACTGGTAATAATGTAGTTAGTAGTTAAGCTATTGGATGAATATTCCTCCTATTCCAACAAACCAAGAATTTACACTAATGACCTATTCCATTCCAAAACCATTCCCAAATTGCATAATATGACATCTCTCTATGATTTTTTTTGTCATATTTGTCACATAGGTACTTAATGTACAAAGATAATGAAAATGTCATTTAAGCTATAATGAAATTCCCATAAAACCTCCAGAAAATTTGTTTTATGAGAAAATTGTGACCACTTGTGGATTTTTACACTAAAATACACAATATTTCTCAATGTCACTTGTATGTCAGTTGTCCTACAGTGTTTTTTGTGAGAAATCAAAAAAGGCAATTATTTTGTCGCTGTCACAGATTAAAACGTGAAGAACAATAATATCCATCCACATTGTCAAAAAGGAAACTGGCAAGTTTAAGGGAAAAAAAATTTGCTGAACTTGTTTGCAAACAAGTGCAAGTGATGCTACTGTGTAATCTTCTCATTTTAAAAATTGTCCTTGATCCTTGACCTGGAATACAATCAACAATATACGTTGCAGTTATAATATGTACTTGTTCGTCGGTCACTAGCCACTATCATCAATGTCGTTGAAATTGAAGCTACAAGGGTGTCGAATCGTAGAAGTAGTTGTATTGATTTCATTGTTATTATTACAGATCATCAACAATGGCAAATATGACAGTGACACTGCACTGCACTGCAAAGAAATACTACGTCTGCTGCAACGCAATTCAATATAGACCCAACAACTTTTAAATGGTGTTTGTTGCACTGATTACTTTACATTTAAATATGGTATATTGTTTTATTTGACAGCTTGTAATTACGATTCGTTGCGATTACGATGCAAGTCAAGTCAAGTAGCGGTATATACGCACATTTTAGACAAAGTTACATTTTTGCCCTGCTGGTCAATGTGGTAGACAACCATATACTCATTATGATCATGATATCCTCCTCTCTCACTCAATTCAGTTGTCGCCTTTTTAACTAAGTTACTCATATAAACTCGTAACTAGCTCATAGCTCATAATATTATATACACATGTAACAAATGTAAGTACGAATGATAAAAATAAAAAACAAAACTAGAACAATAAAAGGAGCATTAGGAGGCATAATAACATGTCATTTTCTAGAACCACTGCTACTCCTTCTTTTGTTTTCCTTGCACATTTTTTTTGCAGTCCTCCGCTCAAGAAGACGTAATGCGGCGTTGTTTTGGAAAACAGGATCCGTAAACCTATAACTTTGTTAATTTTCACATTTACTGCCACTGCCACCACAAGTAATAAAAAAACTACTTCAACAAGCAGTAGCAAATAGAAGGCCTATTTTTGCCACTGCCATCTCATCTCATCACCTTAGTCTGACCAGATGCCAAATGATACAAGTCACAAGTCGTTCACATGCTTGCACAAAACAGGGCAGATGATGAGGCTAGAAAAAATAATGTGCAATTTAAAAAAGTTAAAATTATTGGTTTATCTTGTTGATGCTCCTTGTACTTGGGTGATGTGATGGGTTTGTGGCGTGTCAGTGGTGGTGCCAACAATATGAAATATGCACCCTCTCATAACAATCAGACTTACATGTTGTTGAATTAGAGAAATGCAAATGTTTATAGTAAAAGGTATTATTACTGATAATAATCATTGGATAAATGAATACGAATTAATTTATAGATATGCTTCGTTACAAGCAAAACACATTTATAATATGAAAAGTGACATAAAAAGGTAATCACTTCACAGCTTCCATTCTTTTTAAATGTGATAGGCTTGGTCGTCGTCGGGCCATTGAGCCAATTTTAATATTTTTTCTTGATACCTCAATGCAAACTGCAAAAACAGAATGCACAGGTTCATTTTTTTTGCAAAGTCAATGCATCATCCTAAAGAAGTGTGATTGTTGTTGATATTGATCTCGGATGCACTGATTTATAAAAGTTTATCTGATTCTTTCTTGATTACACGCACAGGATTCAGTCAAATTAGTAAACGCAAATAGTAAACAGGGGCAATACAATAAAACTAGGTGTCAAAATGCAGTGTTGTACAACACACGCGACGATTTATGCGTGAGGTGTATTGTGTATTGTTTATATGTTTGATGGTGATCAATAGACGATGCATTATGCACTTCAAATCAAACTAAAACTACGTGTTTGGCCAGCTTTTATTGATTTGACATTTAAAGACGCAATAAAGTGGGAGGTGGAATGTCAACTTGCATAATAAAAGTCTCGGTGTGATGCATTCATCAACTATTTGGTGACGCCTCTGGCGTCCAGTTGTGCTTGACATGTGTATACAAAGTATACGCACTATACGCAGACATAATCTACTATTTTTATTGTTTGGTACTTTTAAAGCCACTAATGACTAATAACTGATAAGTATATATATATAGAGATTCCTGATCAGTTTGATGATGATGGTGGTGAACTTGATTGCAATCTTGTTTGTTGTCCCATTTAAAATAGTTATGTATCTGCGTATAATTAAATACTGCACTGCTTAAGTGCTTTGACTGATTACATTATAGTTAAATGCAACAAAATTACCTTACTTCGGACACTGGACACCACGAAATTTTCTTCATGAAACTCATCGACTTCAAAATTACCTTTTAATTGTTTTGACTGAAGAGATTGTCTTCTTTTCTGTTTTTGGAATGCGATAATAAAATAGAAATTTCAAGGAAACAGCTTTGCCTTCAAAGTTTAAAAATACTCACAAATCAATATGCGGTCGGACGTTTCTTTTCATAGTTTTGGTTGATTGTCCATTATTGGTTAAACGATTATATAATATATTATATGTATACAAAGTATATTCTGACTGAACTGCATGCATAATTAATCTAGAGGTTCATGCTTGTAAACTTTGTTTGTAAGTTTGTTATTATTGTTGTTCGCCGGCTTATTATCATTTTGACATTCATCTGTCTTTACAAACAGAGATTTCAACGAATTATGCGCTCACAAACATTCACAATTTACAGTCATCAGTAATCATAACAGGTATGTCTAATATGCACGCAGCGCCTTATTGCATTTTTCTGTTTACTCTCTTTGTTTTAGAGTTTGTTGTGCACAAAATATTAACATAGAGCTATTAATCTATAATGTTAACTGCTTTAAAAAAATCTAAATTAGGTCTGTGCGATAAATTTTCAGAGATAGACTTATTCGCATTAAGACATTGTATATTATATACCTATATTATGTCTCGTACTCATTGGCTTATTTATCCTCATTTCGCACAAATCAAAACGCTGAATGAATTGTTACTCTCGTGAATCTTTAAAATGTTGGCAATAAAAACCCGCCTACCATTATCTTGGTTATTATTCATTCAAGAAGAAAATTGAGTTAAGTAATTGGATTACCATTCATTTCATTTTGAATGAAGTTTAACCAAACATGCATATGCGCACATACTTGGAAATTGGCTTAGGTGACTTATACCAAAAGCAAACAAAGAGTTGAAAAATGAATTCCATTAATGTGTGGAATTTCTTCATTGGTCCATCTAATAAGCGTTTAAAAGATGAGCTGATAAGACAAAAAGTATTGCCAAAATATTTTATGCAATTCTAGTAGGATTTCTAGTTTAATGGTGTAAATCGTCAACCTTGACCATGCAGGGGTAGCTGGCGCTGTGAATTGGAATTGACTGAAATGAAAATGTATCCTGAATTAGAGAACGATTACATTTGGACTCCTAATATTTCCGGTGATAAGGAATCCAATAGCCAAGATGATAATCCGGTAGCCGAATTTATACGTTTCCAGTTTTTCTCATGAATGCACTTATTTTCCCGATCCACGAATTTAACATTATCAAAATCATAAGCAAGGTACTATCTGTTCTGTTTGTTTGTATTACCTTTTCTAAAAAAAATTTTTTTTTGTATATTTGGTTGGGTGGCGTCGAGCTGTTCTGTTACTGCACTTCAGTGCAGTAACACTGGCCTTTACTTGTCTTATATAAATATGCAGACGCGGAATTATCTCTGTGTAATATAAATTGTCCTCAAATCATTTAAATTTTCAACTGGCACTAGAAGAAAACATTTCTAATGTTGTGCACCAATTCGGTGGTATAGCGTAGTAAAGTGGCAGTTGACCATACCGATCCCACTAATAATAGGAATGCGATACATATTTGATAGCTATACATGGTTAATTTGAAGGTAGTTACTATTTGACCGTCTGCAACTGTCCAACCAAGTGACTAATGACAGCGGTCGTCGTGTTCTCTGTGACATTCACAATAAGTCAAGCAGCAACAGCAAACAAAAATACAAGCAGGTGGTAACGGTAAAGCACCAATCTCATTAACAAAAGCTGTTTTTATATGATATGCATATTGACAAAAATATTATATACATATGTAGATAGACAATTTCAATGGTCATAAAAAGTTCTTTTTATAGCTCCTCGTAGGAAACTAATATGGAAAGCTTTTTATATGATACACCTTGTTACTTGTATACCTACATCAACAAAAAAGTGATTGAAAAATATCTCAGTTACATTTACAAAGTAAATAATGTAATATTCAAAGTTTGTCCGTGTCACATAACCAAAAAGTGCTGATGTATTTTTAGCATCGATTAAATCGGTAACAGTAGTGTAGTGGGTTCACGTATTTTTTTAATGCAAGTGCCCAGCCCTTCAAGCAACTACGCCTCGTCCTTGACATTTGGTTTAATGCTCACATGTCATAGACATAGCATACCTATATCCGCTTACCATTTTGTAGTTAAATGTATGCAGTAGTTTGAACACATGTCCCTCGGATGATCAGATTAACTGATTTCGCATAACAAAATATAATGACCACTATGGCCAGCCAACAGGCCATGATAACTATTCTAGTTCTTTCTGTAATTTGATACCTAATATTGGTCATATTGCACATGCACACGCCATTTGACTCATTAGCATAATAATTATCTTTTTTGCTTTTTAAAACTGTACCAGAAGCTATAAAATAGCGTTATGAAGCATGCGGATACGATATGATGGTGGCACTCAACTTTTTTTTTCAATGTAGCAATAAAAAATGAATTCAAGTTCATCCTCATTATCATTTACATTGATTGGCAAAACTGACTGACTTGTCAACTTTTGATATCCCTAAAGCACAATTCACAAGAAACACCTTATCTGAATGGGTTAACACTATTTTCAATGTCAAATTTTGGAGTTTTCAAAGTTATCGTAAGTAAATTATGAAAGAATGGCACACAGACAAACATTTATAAAGGAATTCTTCCATACACACTATGACTATATGATAATAAATTTTCTAAACGATGTTATTTATAAATACTTGATTTCATACGTTTTCATAAACTGGTAATATATGATTTTCGAACAATTTTCGCCATGTCTTCTTTTAATATTGGCAATGGTCCCTTTCTCCAGAGCACAGAGAAGTCCGCTTCTCAAATATAACCTAAAATTGTTGGAGGCAAGCCTACTTGTCCTAGAGAATTCCCGTTTCAGGTCAGCTTGAGAAATGATGGCTTTGGACATATTGTGGAGGAGCCATTGAATGTAAATGCTTACTATTTTGCAACTAACAGCATTCTAAAATATTTTGATTTGTCATATTTGACCAATGAAAAACATTTTTAATATTCTTTGATGATTGCAGGTTGCATTCCTGGACCGAATGACCATAGCACTGAGCTAAGCTTTTATGTAGAATGTATATTCAATATTTGAAGAAAAGAAAAAGATTATATGGAAGTGGATTGCAAAATGTATCATTTTATTAAATTCACACGAAAAACATGAATCTTTATATTTATTACTTATGATGACATCAATATGGTTTAAGTAATTCTTGTTTATAATCTGTCACTGCATTTGCAACTATTTGGCGAATAAATAGGCGAATCGGATAACTCATTGTAATTCCAGTAAATTGGGTACATCCGGGTGACTGCGGACGTTTGTCGACATAATCATCCTGAATCATTTTCTCAACTTGTCGTTCCAAGGCAATATTGATTCTGCCTTGTATTAGACTTAAATTTTCCATGCTGCATTCCTCCTCCGCCCCTAAATGGATATAAAGACATTTTGATAATTATATTTTACAAAGATAATGGTTTCTGCAAAATTCCCAAATGTATGTGCTAAAATCAATCAATAAGAGACTCTCTTTCCACCTACCTGCTTCAGATATTACGAGAAGACACAAATACACAGAAAGTAAACCTAACACACTCTTCATCATGGGCTTGAACAATAGCAGGCGTTAAGAGAAAATGAACGCTACTACCACTATACTACTGTAACTGGCATGCTTGAATTTATATACTTCAAATATGACATAACGCAATTATCTACACCACTTTAAAATAATGGAAATGAACTATTCAACATGAGTAGCCGAATCACGCAAGTTTTGAAAGCTACTAATGGAGAGTAATTAGCAGATTGCATATCTGAAAAACTGCATTAACTTCCCAAATGAACAATTTAATTAACAGACATTCTCTTTTCCGAAGCTAAATATTAATGCAGTATTAACAATGACGTCTTAAAATTTAGATGTTTTAAAAATGATTTATGATTTTTGGCATTAGTTAGTATCTGGAAGCATTATAGTCTCAGATAACCCATGAATTACAAGTAGCAAGTAGATTTCATTACAAATCATTTCGTAGTTAAAAATTAATTCTCATTATACATTCTTTATTTTATTCATACTTTTGCGTTCGTTTTTCAAACCAAATAACATTCTAGTAAGACATTACACCACATTTTTATAACTTGAGTTCCTTCTTAATGTCAGCGAAAGCATTTGCCACCGTTTCTTCAATCAAATGCCGAAGGTTATCATCCATTTTAGGAGGAATACATGGAGAGCGCGTTTCTCGGTGACGATCAAGAAGGATTAATTTATCCTGATCATCATCTGATCTAACGGTTCCCTCAAACTCTTCTGGAATAGTAATATCATCGTTGCTAATTAGTAAAGTCTCCCTTTTGACACGAGAAGATGTAACGGCGGCGATAGAGATCTCATCTCCCTCAGCGTTTGCTTCTTGAACTCCACTTCCTATCAAAACATTTGAAGATTGCATGTTATAGATTCATTTGTGAACTTTATGCCACATGGAAATTTAAAAGAAGAATTTTAATTGACTTACCAGTTCCTTTGTTGTTTGTGGCAGTTGCAACAGCCTTTGATCCAGTAGCAGCCACATTTTGAAGAACTATCTCTGGTCCACTGCTGCCCCGAGTACCCGATGCATTTCTGTTATCAACTAGTGCATTTGCAATACCCACATGAGTTCCGTTTGCTGACACTGACTGAATATTTTGATCTGCTCCCTTGTGAGACTCAGCGTTGGCAACGGCTTTTCCTCCACTTGTATCAACGGTTTGCAATACGGCTGCCCTTTTGGCAATTGCAGATGCAACGGCAGTTCCAGTGTTCATGTTGGCTTTGGAAGCGGCCTTTTGTACAGTATTTCCAGTTCCTGCGATTGGGTGGACAGCTGGAGCAGGAGCTGGCTCACCTCCATGTGCAGGAGCTGGGATAGGTTCAACTCCATGTCCGGGTGCTGGGACAGGTTCACCTCCATGTCCAGGAGCTGGAGCGGGTACTTGTGTCGGTGTGGGTAATGGAACAACAGGCCCTTCTGTTACCTGTGGTGGTGGTGGAAGCTCAGAACCTCCTCCAGCAGCGGGAGCACCTCCAAGAACATGGTCCTCTTCAGGACGAATCCTAGTCTCAGGTACTACTGGGGGTAATTGGTGACCATTGGTCAGTATAGGTTCTTCTATTCCTGCAGACGGGTTTTCTGGGATAACAGGAGTGGGAGGATCATTACTGCTTTTTGCAGCAGCAGCAGTCTTGATACTTCCGTCAGAGTTAACTCTGGAGGAAGCGGCTGCTTCGGAGACTGCACGACGAGTGCGATTACTGTGTTCCGGGCTCTTTCCACCGAGAAGCTTTTCAATTTGCTCTTCCAAAACCTTTGTGATTTGTGCTTGGATTCTGTCAAGATCGGCAGCTCCGCAATCCCGTCTAACCACTACATTATGTATATAAATTTTACAACTGTGTAAATGAACATATTCGTCGTTTATTCTAGATTTGGGGCATTGTGAGAAATGTAATAATTTATCTTACGGTGGTGTACTACGGTTTCCACTGTGGCATTTTGCTTTGGTGGTTCGACAACAGGAAGAGTTTCGTTCTTTTTCGATTCTGAAGTATTTTCAATTAAATGGATGCAAATTATAATTCTCTGATGATAAATCCTCTTGTAAATTATGTAGTTGTTTGAATTTGTGAATTTTCTTACCATCCTTTACTGGGCCAGCCTGTGCGGCCACCACCAAAACTGCAACGACAAAAAATATGCTCTTCATTTCGGCTGACTAGAAAAAATAAATTGTTATTGAGAAAGTAATACTTGTACTGAATTTTTGGACAAAATGCAACATGCTTTTATACATCCGTGTATTCAATGCTTGTCAATTATGAAAGTGTTGTAGGCCCAGATCTGTAATTAGTGAATAATGCAGTTTTTGAACTCGTTGAATAATTTACATAATATACAAGGTAAATTCGAATTTATTCATTTCTGACAGGTAGGATACAGTAGTTAAAATTATCTTTATGATAAGAGTATAGGCAAACGGAAATATGAATCAATATGAGTCATGAGACAGTCTCAGTTTAGTCGTCATCAGAATCAAATCTTACGCATGCAATCACAAAGTGACGAACGACGATGATAACGCTAATAGGTAGAAAGGTACATTTAGCAAAATAGCTAGAAATTAATGAGGAAAACATGGACAAATAAGACGCTTGTTTCAGTGCACTCTGTTAATTAAGCTAAGCTGGTGGCGAGACGGTTTACAATGCTGTGCTGGCGTTAATGAGAGTATGCGCGGGGGTGAATTTATCAAAAAATATTCTTGCTTGCTTAGCAAAATGTTAGCAAAGATAAGTTAATTGGCTTAGATTTCATATTCGTAATCCTCCTGAAGTGATTTGGAGGGTAGCATAGAGTAAAGTCTGTATCCTGCAGAGTTGAGGTTGGCGGAGGAGGGGTTATCCATTAGCTATTTCCTACGTCCGGCATCGTTCATGACCTTGGGAAGACCCAAAATAGAGTTGATAAGTTCAGAATTTCTCTTCTGCTGAGGATTCTGACCCCAGGGAAGTCCTCCCATATAGCCAAAGGGCGAAATCCTTCGAGTCTTCATGTATCTTTCGACTAATTCTGCTGCGGTCTGTTAATTAATAAAAAATACAGAAGTTTTAAACACCAGAACACTAGAATATAGAACACTAGTATTTATTTATGTAAGTTAAATTATGTATGTTAAATTGAGTCTTCTTTTACATTCTTCAGATCTACTTCAGGATCAAGATCTTGACTGGCAAAACACCCCGAAAAAGTGATCGAAATCACGATAAGAAGTACAGTAAACAACAACCACAAGCACTTCATTTTTATGAGAGTTTTTAAAGGATTTTTTTGAAAGTTGAAATTTCTTTTGAAAAGTTCGATGGAAATGGGCAATATATAGCAAAAGAAGAATTGAAAGGTTGTGGGAATATATCAGTTCAGAAACGACTTATGAAATGAGGTGATTAGTACAGGGCTCCTTGTCTTTTTATAGGACGAATGCTTTTTTTCTTCATATCGTACCTTGAAAATTCGTTTAGGAGAAAGTTTTTAACGTAAATATGGACAAAAAATATTGGTATTAATCGTTGGCATTCAAGTGTATTAGATGAAGTGTGGAAACATTTACTACTATGTTCATAAATAACATCAGCAGGGCATAAAATAAATTGTAGCACAGTTTGTGCAAATAATTAGATGTATTGGAGCCTGAAATAAATTAAATGAATGCTCATCTGGAAGTGACAGGTTATTTCATTTATGAAAAAATTAGAAGATTGTATTACGCAAAACCACAATTCCATCCAAAACCTCATCTCCAGAGTTAAAAATAAGTGTGTCTCAATTACATTTTCATATCAGTGGACTGCTATGTTTTTGTTTCCGAAGCTCACTACTAGCCCGTTTTTTGCGTTACGTGAACTTGTGTACATGCATTTTATTTGTCCTAGAGTAACGAAATGACTGGCTATCCAAACGGAAAGTGTGAGCGTACAAGGTGGGTAGTTTTGTTGGATTGGAATATATCCGGATATTGAAATTGGAAAATACACGTAGGTGGGTGGTAGATGAAACGCTAGAACAGATACTATAATTTTTTTAGGCGGATACAGTGTAAAGTGGCAGTTGTAGGTGGAAGTAAATTGGATTTTTAGAAAATCGTGTGTCTAGTCTGTATGCATGTATGAGCAATTTATGACAGTAAATTGAAAATTGAAATTAATACCGGGGGAGTACAGGTGTAAGATCCATTTCAGTTTGAGGTAAATCCAATATTCGCCCACCTTAATCTCTGTAGTGTTTTTATTTTGTTATTGTAATTTGACAGCAAAATAGAATTGGTCAGGTGGATGGAAGCGTGAATTTTTAATGACAGGATGTAAATGTAAGATGCATGACAAAAAAAACTTTTTTATGCAATTTATTTATGAGACAAACAGATTAAAAACAGTTTTTTATTCGTGGTGAAAGATATCTCTTTATTAATATCATATCATGACTCATTTCTTTGGTTTGCCTGAGAAAGTAACAGCAAAATTGTTGTAGTGCAAGCATTTCTAATTATTTCTTAGTAGACTGGCTTTGTTGAGTATTTTGCTGTTGTTGTGAGCTCCGTGTAGTTTCAATGATACCGATAGACGCAATAATATCCTGAGCCAAATCATCCGGTTGTTCCAAAGCGCTAAAGTGTCCACCAGTCTTTGCTCTTGTGAATCTTACCAAATTGGTAAATTTATCCGTGAGCACAAACTTTGGTTGTGCGAGCAGCTCATTTGGATAGTTTCTACAAGCTACAGGCACGTTTGTTGGCACCCTTTCCAACGCAAACTGCGTAGATGTAAGAGGATTCAACATTTCCGAATAGAGTCGCATGAAACTTGTTGATGATTTGCCCAACCAGTGAACCATCACGTTGTCGATCAATGAATTCAGATCAAAACTAGCTGTGATTCCTCCATCCTCCTTGCTCAACCAGTTCTCATTACTCCAAAATGAAAACTTTTCCAAAATATAAGCAGCTAAGCCACTTGGCGAGTACGACAAGGCTACTCCAACTGTATCCGGTTTTGTGGCTTGCAAGTGTAAATATCCAGTTTCCCTAATATGGTTGGTGATAAATCGTAATAACGGAGCAAACTGAGCTTGGTCTTCTTCATCCAAAAAGAGTTGGGGGAGAGCCAAGGCTGGACCGAATTTGAGTATGGAACGGGGATGGAAACTGTTGCACATTGTCATGTGCGCTCCAAGAATACTAAAAAAAATACAATTTGACATTGATAGATTTAATTTCAATGATAAATTATTAGAAAGAAAAAAACCCTTGAAACTCTCAAAATAAATGTAACAAAGTATACCTGTCTTGGTACATGGTTGCCAAATCTGTAGAAATAATGCTTCCCCAGTCACCTCCCTGCGTGTAAAACTTGTCATGACCCAATCTCTTCATTAAAGTTTTCATAATTTGAGCAATTTCAGGAGGTCCAAGCCCCGCACGACGGGCTGCTTCCGAGAAACCGAATCCAGGCAGTGAGGGAATAACAAGCTAGTTCATTTACATGAGAGAGGAAACATTAAATAAATAAAAAACTTTTTGTTAGGTTTATTTTATTTTTGACATGGAAAGAATTAAGTCGGATTGAAAGAAATGTCAATGCAATATATTAGCTGCTGGGTTTTCCTGAGGAAAGAAACACAAGCATACCAACAAAGTTTTTCTCTGCTGGTTTGCTTTTTGACAGAAAAAGTTGGACAGGGGGAGATGAAGCGACTTGTAGTTGTAGTACTTATGTATGTTTAAGAAAAGTTATTTTTCTGTATCTACCTCAAAAGCAATATCTGAGTCCTTAGGCTCAACAAGTTTGGGAATAAGTTTTTGATACTCAACAAATGAGCCTGGCCATCCATGCAGTAAAAGTAGTGGTCTTGTTCCCTTCTTGTACTTTTTCAGCGTGGCAGCTGATGGTTTCACATGTTGAAAGTGAATTTCAATGCCAGAAATTGTCGTCTTGTAGTTTGGATATTTGTTTAGCAATGCCTCCCTCTGTCGCCAGTCGTATTTGTTGAGCCAGTGCTGCTGAACTTTCTTGAGAAAGTTTTTGTGAAGACCCCATTGGAAACCAACTCCTTCCAATGGATCCACTACACGATCCTCTAAAGTTGTCACTTCCAACTTCAGCCGCGTCTTCAGATCCGACAAAACTTTTTCTGAAATGTTAAGTTGGAAGGAACGAACTGAACTGTCCTCTTTCTTGTTTTTTAGGGAGGATGGTCCCCAAAATTGATTTTCTTGGAGAGGAGGTAGCTCTCCATCTTGAAGGATGAAAAAGCCAAGTCCGCCAATAATGATGGCGACTACCAGTATCGTAATTGGGGCACAGTATCCCATTTTGAAAAAAAAATATTGTCAAGATGATTTTAAAGGAAATTATTATTTTCTAAATGGCATACTACGTACGTCCGTACACGCCGGATATATGCAAGTATGAAAGAGCCGACTGGATTTTTTTTACCCAACAACAAGCCAAATGCCAAATCATCAGCACCAACAATTACCAGAGGTTATCCCATGTTTCATCATTTCACTTTTTACTTGCATTGCATTATAGCTTACGAAAAATGCTTAGCCAGCACTAGCACCATTCTCATCATATTATCACTTTTTACACAAGAGCAGCAAACTGCTTGTCAAAAATCTCTCCATGATGTGAAACAGCTACATTGCTACATAATAATCTCTCTGCAAGTCGAGTGCGCCCTATATACCTGTTTTCTTTAAGACTTTTTTTCGTGAATTACAAAATATTTTGAATTAAGGAGAAAAAAATCTCATCTTCGTTACTTTGCTTTTTAATATGGGAAGAATGTAACAATGTAGTTTTTGTAAGGAACAATCAAAAAGTAGCAGGTGTATTAAAATGCATGAACAGGTTGTTCCAGTTGTTGCCCATGTCCAGTTCAACTTGTGTATTGTTATTGTTATGTCAGATAGAAAATGGGGAGAATACAAAGTTTAAAAAGAGCTAAGTGGTATATAAGATGCTTATAGTGGTTAGCCATGCTATAATGTATGTATGTATGTAAATGTATGTAGGTTGGTCTTTGTACGACATTGTATGGACTACAGACTATGGACCGAACCTGCTACTCCACTTGTTCCACTGCTCTCAAGACTCGGCATTCACTTGTACTCTTTGCTGTTATCTGAAAATTTTTATGTGATGCCGAGTACCGAGTGAGATTTCTTTTTAGAGAGATTGCTTCAATTATGATGAACTTTTTTATTGGTACTTTTTCTGCGAACAACCTGTCGGTCGTACTATGCTGAAGTAGTAGAATAGATAGAAGCAAGGGAAAATAATATGCTTCTGTACAAAATACGTTTCTCATTTTTCCATTCTTGAGAAATTCCTTTTTTTGGTAGAAACACGAATGTTTGTGTGTTGAGATTGAAATGGGTAAAGAGACAAAAACCTTCAGTGGTGTGGTGAAGGATATTCATGTATGCATTATCTACGGCTCAATAGAAAAGCTGAGTTTTCTACAAAATATTCAATATTTTGAGCAATACAATAGTCATTCATGAAAGAGGGTGAGTTTGGTGAATAATATGTTACTCCATCTTCCAATGCATGAAAAATGATTGCGGCATTTGCGAAATTTGAAGAACAAAAATTTGGACTGGAAATCCTTGAATCTATTTTATTTTTGTGTGAAATGCTTGTTTTCATTTACAACTCTAATTTAAAATTTTCTCACGGTAAAGAATTATTGATGTAAATTTAAAAAGCAATAATAATTTAAGGTTGAGATACTAGAATAATAATAGTGCTGATTACTCAATGCTGCAGTTATGTAAATTAGTTTCTCCATTAGTTCAAGATCTCATACAACTTTAATAGCTAAAACAAAGTACGGTTACGGTACAACTGCATCCATTATTTTTGCTTCCTTTGAACTTTTATAAGTGGTAAAAATGTACTTCTTTGTCAACCTTTCATAATCAGCCAAACTTTAATTTTTCCCCTTTGAAAATATTTTTTCTAACCTTTCCATTTCCTCTTGGCACATTTCATAACCATCTGCGAATTTCCTTTTTTATGCAAATTGTTCCACTTTTTAAGGTAATCCGATTATATAAATCAAAGAAAAAGGATAACTTTTTATGAAAAAATTCAAATTTAAGGATGTAATTCAATTTCTTCTTAGTTTTCGAAATTCTCATACAGCTCTCTACTTAGACATTACGCTTTCTCTGTTGTTTTGTCATCCTGCAAAACAACATATGCATTATATTATCTACAACCGTAACATGTAACAAATGAATGAATGGCTATAGATGGATTCCCTGTTTGACATTTTCCCTTTTTTTTCTTTCCTTCCTCTCTCATTTCCCATCCCACGCGAACGTGCCACATCCTCTTCATTATCCGTAGCCATCCCGCTGTTGTGACTTTGTGACTGTGACAGCATCCAACAAACTGTTGGTTGAACTGACTAACAAAAAATCTGCTTGAACATGCCAATTGCTACATGTGTTGCTTTGTTGTATGTAGCTGACTAGCAACTGTACAAAAGCAAACAAGTTGAGTTGGCATTTGGAAATCCCAATTTCCCCTTGAGCGTATATTTCCATTAAACTAGCACTTTCACAGGAAGGGTTTTGTTAGATTCCGTTACTTACTACTATATGATGTCTGGGAAGTGATACTCAACTTTCTCTCTTGACAACTTTTCTTTCAAGTTGTATTCTTTGTACGTCTTCATGCCACTTTTTTGACTCATCCATATTTGCCCATTCCATTTTATCTCATCTCCTGTTCTACGAAAAAAACACAGGATATTGAAAATGCTTTTTACACGTACTCATCTCCCGTGTACCAATATTATGATACATAAAACATGACTAAATGAACATGCAAACTTATATTTTGATGCATTCGACCACTTCAATTTCAACACATGCCTCTGTCAATGAATATCAAAAGAAATGCAAGTCAAAGTGAAAGTGTTTTTTTATCAAACAGAGTGCTATAATTTGATTTACCAAAATAAAGTTTTCTCTCGCAAAACATGTTTGGGTTACCGTTCTTGGCCGCAATCGTATCATAACCAAACAAATAATATTTTACTTTTATTGCCGACTCAACATTTTTGTCACTTGTAATGCATACATATATTCATGATTGATTTGAAAATACATACAAACAACAAACTTACTCCGATCCAAAAAAACGGAAAACTTGACACTAAAGAAGTACGAAAAAGCTACAAATAAATTATAATTATATCTTGAAACTTATTATCATTTTTTATCCGTGCAAAGTGCAATTCGATGAATAACACATGCATCCATCCTTGCATAGTTGAACCTACATACATCTGAATGATTAATTTCCAAAGTCTTTTTTCAAATTACATTTACATGTATTATGCTCATCCAAAATACATACATGCTACCAAATGGTATACGTAATCACAATTTATACGTAATTCAATAAAAACTAATTACTGAATTAATGCACAAAACAACGCTAACACAACAAAAAATCATCTACACCTTTACGTTCTACACATCTTTTCTGCTGTTGTTCTCATTTTTTTTGTATCTCCATCTCATTGCGGCACTATCGAACATCGAACTGTTTTACACATTTTCAGTATTTTTACTGATAGCATTAAACCTTTTTTTAATTTTTCTGACAAATATAGATTATATTTATATGTATTCACATTTAATATCATCATTACTAGTTACGTTATTAATACGCACGACGACTTGGGGAAGTAGTAGGACTGTGTGTGCTGTGTGCAGTATTTAGCAGTTAAACACGAGAAGTATATTTAGATAAGATACGATACAACATACCAGGTAAACTGATTGAGTGGACTGGTTGATTTGATATTTAATAATACACTGATTTTTTTTTTACTTTCACATTTGACATTAAAGAAGATCTTGGAATTGGAAGAAATATTAAGAACTTCTCTTATTTTCGTTGAAGTTTTTATGTCTATTCCGCAGGATAAGTCATCATAAATATATACACAATGTATTTCATACATATAAACGGATGTGAAAGGATGAAGTCAGTTGTGTGTGTTGGTAAGAAAGGGTGAAAATTAATGAGGTAACAGAACAGGAATCATTTCAAATATTAATATTCATCGTGGTTCCTTTCGACGCAAGCATACTCATAATATTTTTTTGTAAGTTTAAAATTCAATACAAAACTTTATTGTTTTTTTGGTTCTGACATAATATTAATCATTACGCGTAATTAATCAGGTTCAATAATTCACTTAGGCATTTTATAGGCAAAAATCTTCATAAATATTAATGGTATTCCACACTTCGAAAATTCCAGCACACAAGTCAGGACAAATATTTATTCGTGAGAATATTGGTTTTCTTTAGAAAATGAACGGCCAGATATAATCATAAATGCTGTACAATATTTTGACGAATCGAATTCACACAACCAACGCATAAAAATATATTATTACTCAATTAGGAATATAAGCGGCAGGGAATATGTATTCAATCAGTAACAATTTTAATCTGGCACAACATATCGGGTTGGAGTTGGATAGCTTTTCATCATTATAATTGAATTTTAATAAAATGTGCATGCGCAGTTTTTTGCTGAGTGAGTTGAGTAGGGAAGACCCTGAAGTAGTCTTTAAAGCTGAATATATTTAGGTTTGTTATCGTTTTTTTCTAATTTCCAATCTGTACATTTAAGCATGTTTTTGGCTACATTTATCCAGATGACAAAAGGTAAGAAAATGAGACTATTTTTTTTTGCTAAGATCAGTTTTGGAATGAAATATATAACAATTTCCTCTTTTGTATCTTCTACAGTTAAAGATTATATATCATATCGTCATCATGAATACAAACATTATTGTATGCTGTTTACTGCTGGTTTTTTTTTGAAGAATATTTCACCTCATTGTTTCACATATAGCTTACATATTATGTATGTATATATACACAAAAAGGTTCTCTGTTTTATTTTTTTCACATATCGGTTTTATTCTTTATTCAAAGAATATTTTAAAATAGTGATTTTTCATCTCCTAACGTACATTCACATCTACATATTTTAGTATATAATTTGTAGTAGTAATATATTATGTTTTTTTTTTCTAAGAAAATTATATAGCTTTATCTCTCTTCGTTTTCCCATCTCCCCTTCTTTCTTTCCCGCAACACTATCAAATATACCGATGAAAGTAACTTAGGGCATAACTTTGTATTGTATGTAGTAAACACACACATACAACAATATAATGTAAAGATAATACAATTTTCCGTATATTATCATTTTGAAATTTTTTCTTTTAAGTACTTCGATTTCTATTTTCAGTTTCAATTTTGCAGTTGGTCAATTAAAGCGAAAAAACAATAGGAATTTTTTTCTAGTGAACTATACTACACAACTATACAGATAATGCTACTATTACAAAAAAATCATAACAAAAATCATGCTTATCACGGAATGAATTACAAAGACAAAATACTAAACAATACATGGAGAACCCTATAGACCATAATATAGCTAATAATAATAGAATCTGAAATACAATACAAATAGGTCTACTTATTTCTCAATAAACATTATAAACGTTCCGATACACCGTATTATCATTACTGGGCAAATTCAATTAATTTCCCCAGAATGTTGGCTGAACATTTAGATCTCTGATTGTGAGTAGGGCTTTTAAAAGGGTTTATTACAGGATAGAAATGATAGTCAAACTGGTAGGTTTAGGTAGCACTATAAAGAGTATATAAGTATTTATTACAACGTGTTGCTGGTAAAATGATGAAATATGGGACAACATGAGACATAAACAGACACACACATATGGAGTCCTGCTTTCTCTAGTAAGAGTTCTATAGCTATTTTAATAATAAGAATAACGATAATAATACACAAAGTGCTGTTGTTGTTCTCTTCAACTAGCTTGTATCGGTTTACTTACTCAACTCAGCACATAAACATTACACATTAATGTTGACATTAGAAAGAAAATGTGTGTAATTGTGGACATATATATGTATGTATGTTATGTATTACAGATACAGTAAAAGGTTGGTAGTGTGCTGCCTGTTTAGGTTGTTGTATTTTACGTTTTTTTAAGAGAAGAAACGGTAATATAATCTTGATATTTGTTTGATGTAGTTGTTGCTGTAATTGTAATCCTCTGAGAGATGTAGTACACGACGACAACGACGACGACGATGGATGAACAGCATCTTTCAAACTTTTTCTCTAGTTCTCTTCTCCTTCTTGTTGTATGTGTTGCTGATGTGATGTGGTTGGTGCGTGCCTCCGGTGGAATTATGAGAGAGGTTTCTCTTCTGCACTGGGAGTGGTGGCTGTGGGTGTTCCATTAGGTCGGTTCACCGTGCCGTCAGGATTAGTAGCACCTGCTGCTGCAGCTTGATTTGCAGTCGCTTCTCGCAAAGCCTCATCAAAACTTTGCACGGACCCTGATCGAGAGCCACCCATTCTTGTCTGTAAATTAAAACGAAAATAGAAAGTGTTTAGGTGATGGTAAGAGTACTATATAGACAAGAAGTTTTTATCACTGTAATCATTTTTTGCTTTGGGGAGAATTCTAAAGGAAACTAGGAAGAAATAGTTAAAATCTAAAATTGTTTTCAGCTCATGTCGTCTGTCCGAATTTTTCATCAAAGGATTGTAGCGTCTTTACTTAAATCTTGTTAAGTTTAGCACAAGCACACGTCTCCCTTTATTTCCCTGTTTGCTTATGTAATTCTATTTTTATTTCGTGTGTACAATACACACACTCACTACTTTCTCTTTTTTACAACGATTGTATCCAATTATCCTTCTTGTCTGGAGATATATCAAGAGATAGTAAACAGATTTTACGACTTTTTGCATCTCAACTTAAACTGTTCACTCACACAACACAAGTATCATGTGTAAAACTCCTGTTTTAATACACAAGTAATATTATAGCAATTTGGGCCTAAAAGCTAATAGTCTGTTAGAGATTTAGAAAATATCTCATGGGTACAGTTCTTCAGACATAAACAAAAAAATTGCGCACAGGAGTATGCATCTACTACCATTTTGAAAATTCATAGCACAATTATAGTAGCAATCCATGTGTGCTTAAAAATGTACTTGCTTACGTACTTAAATTTATATGTGCAAAAATGTACTTAGCTTCCAAGAAAAATCTTCCAAAAATAGCTCTTTGAAAAGTGCAAATAGCTGACATACATTCACTGACACAAAAAATCGGTATTGGTTTGCACAATGAACAATGTCAGTATGAACTGTCTCAGCAGTCGGCGATCGAAAAGGCAAAAGACGTTTCATTTTTCACCAAGGCACGGTTGGGAGCATATTAGGAAATTGCAAGCGCACCAGGATGTCTTTGTTGTAGGTGGGCGCATATGGAATACGAATGTCATGTCAGTTGGATTTCAAAGTAAGATTCATTACCATTTTTCTCCTCTACATTATTATGCTATTAGTATAATTTTGTTGGTTCAATAGCTACATATATTTATGCAATCCTGTTCAGTTCTTGGCCAAAAATAGCATTTTCTAGTGTTGGTGAATTGAGTTTAGATATACAACAGTTTGACAGGGAAAAGCAAGAATTCTTTTTTTCAATCTTATTTTAAGTTTTTGGATAGAAAAGTAACCAGTTAGGTTTATCTTCTCAAGTCAATAAAACATTTTGAATTTGAATGAATGAATATAAATGTGCTGTTTTATTTGAGCGATCGCTACTTTTCTCTCACATGCGTATGTTTTCTATTTTATTGAACAAAAATAAATAAAAAAGAACGTAAAACATCTATTTTGTGTTTCGCAATAGTATCGTGTAAAGCAAGCTTATTTTAGAGAGAGAGAGAGAAAAGGGACCATGGGACTTCTTCAACTAAACTGTCGTTTTTTATAGAGCTCTCACGCAAACATACACACAAACTCAAACAACTTTTTTTCCCAATCTATTTGACAAAAACTTGAGTTGAATGTGAGTTTTAGATGGAGGAACGAGTGAAATTTTTAGGCAAATAAAAAAAATAAAACTACTGCTTTGCTTATTTCCCTGCCATCTTTCCCCTTTCACTCTCGCTCGCGTCGAGTCCACTTTCCCTCTATTTCTATTACACCGCCTGAATAGTTGTAGTATGGACACTCGCTTCACGTTTGACAAACAAGGAACAGTTTTTTTTGAAGATGAAAAAAACTCCAGGAGAATTTTTAAAGAAAAAAAACTATACGGGAAGCTGGATATCAATTTTTTTCTATTCCTAACATCATTAGTATTCCAGTTTGCATTCCCTTCTCAATTCTAATATTCTCAGCTAGAGAGAGAGAAAAGAGACGACGAGAAACAGAATAAAAAGAAGGAACAGTGGAAATGGGGGGAAATGAGCTTTCTTATCGCCTTCTGACACGTTGTATTACTAATACCCTATCCAAAACTGTATTACTTCCCAGGCAAAGTTTTCATTCTCATTATTTATGAAACTTGTAGTATGATGGCAGGGAAAATTTTGATTCCCTGTTTTTCCCAACTTCTCGTCATTTTCTTCAAACTGAAGGTTAGTTACTGGGCTGAAGTAGAAGAGAAAAGGACATGAATTTTCCTCAAGAATTTATTATCCCAGACACGTAGAAATACAAGGAGGAAAAAGGGACAACGAATACTCCCTCACTCCTACACGTTTTATAGCCGATATATAATGCATTTTGCATCTGGTGGATTGAGAAGAAAAGGTAATAACAGTAAGTAAGGTGAGGTGTGAGTGAGGAGGGTGTGTTCGATATACGACTACATAAAGCTATACGACTCATTCAAAAGATGATTTTGATGGGTATTGTTTCAGATATTTTAAACTTATATATAACTACATACCTTCACAGCTGACACCGCACCAGTAACCCGTTCCTCCATAGATCGGAAAGACTCCGTATTCTTGAGAGCTCCAAGCTTGGTGCTCATAACCGATCCTATTCCACCAAACAGAGAAGTTGTCTTTTCTGCTGTGGCCTTGATCGCAGATTCAGTCTTCTGGTACCTGTACAAATAAATTCAAATAAAAAAAGAGAAAGCGTCTTGTTAGATACATAAGTTGGAATCAAATAATTTCACATGGAAGCTTCGTCTCTGACGGGCTCGGCTTACATTGTGCAAGCTGTTTACAAAACTTTACTTAATATTATATCAAACAATACAATGTACACACATTCATACACGTAATACTACAGATTTTTCTTCTACTTTCACCTTCAATTCAAAGCCCCAAAGGTAGGAATTAAATGATACTATACATGTTACATAAGGCACGCTTCACACAAATCAGTTTCGCGTATAAAGCTTTTATGATTTCAAATAAATACACATACATTTTACTTGAGATTGACAAACGTAAAGTTTACAGAAAATTATCTGAAAAGAATTTTTTGAGCAAGAATGTTTGAATGTAGTAATTTGTTTTGATAAAATGCAGTCAAGTCTGTGCATCCCACGCAATTTTGAAGCGCCCAACCACAAGCTTTCCCAAAACCACAGCAAACATGAAAGGTAACCAAACCACACACATAATACAAGTCATCAAACAACAAACATGATACATATATGTATATGTATATGCAATGCAAACAAAATATGTAACAGTGACTGACAATGCAATGAAAATGACATTCTTTCTAAAGTTTTATGTTCCAACCAGCCATACTCCCAAGGCAAACCAATTTCACCGCACTCAATTTTATGAATATACTAGCTACAGGTACAATGACTAATACCACGAAACAGATATGCTTCATTTCATAATTCTGATTTTATGTGGACAAGTAAAATTCTAAACATGAAGATGGAAAAATTCCTGAACCAATCTTACTTGGTACAAAGTCATTTTATTTCCCAAGCCAAATCAACAACTAAACCTCGCATTAGTTTATTTCCAAACGCGACGAATTAGCAAAGGGCAGACAAGCGTTGGCGAAGAAAGTTGAGGGATTATGATTTATAATACAGATTCAAAAATATAAATGACATCACATGCGCACATGCCATATAGACTACGCATTTTCTGTCTGCTTCGAGTGCTGACAAAGCGAGATAAAAATAGTAAAAAATAAATTCAATATCACAAATGAAAGTAACTAATGAACATTATTAGTTTGTCAGTCTCGTTTGTTCTTCGATTCAGAAGTCAAGTCAACTTATTGAAAACCATCATCATCTTCAATACTCCACAGCATTATTAGAAGAGCATCCTATCAACAAAATGCTCCTCTCCAACACACATAAAACTCTCTCCTCTCCTACTAGTGAAAAGCGTGAGCTGAGTGAATCAGATCAAATAAGTGAATTCCCATTAGGCATGCACGAACATGTAGTGCCAATATACCAGTGAAGAGAATCTAACCAAATGAGAGCGAGACAAGGGGATACGTTTTTGGTGAAACTAAATTTCTCTTTTTTTCAGTAAATAAATCGCTCTGGATATATATATGTATATAGTAGCATGGCATGGTATATAAAAAGGAAATAGAATTCAATTATGCATGAGATGGATATGAATATTACACTTTTTATAACCCTATATATCCTCTTCCTAACAACCTCAAGCAGACGCAAGAGGAAATTACAAGCAACTCTGTACACTGATACAACAGTAATAAAACTGTTTCTGATTCAAGAGATGACACCGTTATATAAACAGAAAGAAGTCTATAAAATAGTAACCATTTTATCATCTTATACTACTACCAAATTTTCTTCTTATCCCGTTGGAAATTATTGATCAACATTCTCTACTTTGAAATCCATGCACAGAGTTGTGTACATTCTTTCACTCATCTCTCTGTCCTCTCACAACTCTCAGCACTCTCAGTAATTCTAGTAACCACTATTCCAGTCTGATCCCTTTTACTAAACTTACTTATAGTGTCCTTACTGATTGTACTTATTCGAGAGTGAGCTTCTTCTCGGCTGTTGGAAAATTCCAATTAGATTTCCCAAAACGTTTGCTGACTTGACTGGCGTGCGTGATGACGACGAGAAAAGGCTGCTGACTCATCAAATTTTATAACTTTCTACCAAGTATGTTGTGTTGAGTAGATGCTTCTCATCCATTCATTCTTGATCTCATCTTGAGCATTAGCCTAAATACCTACGTCATTCACAATTCACATGCTTCTCATATGTGACTAAATAGGAAAAACAGCTAATCTTAAATGGACCTGTGGAGTTTTAAGTAGCTCCTTAATTGCTACTACTGGCATTTACACAGCAGTTCATCTAAATTTTCGGAGAGAGAATCTCTTCCAGGTCTATTCTTTTGTTCTGTTAACTAACACCAATCTCTTGTAATAATAGTAATAACTTTTCGCAATTTTACACTAGGCACCTTGAATTAAGCATGCACATCACAGACCCGAAAAATAAACTTGAAGTCAACCGTGTGTGATCCGAACTGCTCTCTATTGCATTTATTTTTTTACGGTTTGACGACAGTGGTATACTGGCATAATTTTCTACTAAAATAAAACGACCAAGAAAGGGTTAAATCCTGTAAAACGATCCAAACACTGTAGGGTGCCCTACATTTGCTATAACATCAGAATATTTTTTTATTCTTTTCTTAATTCTCCTCACCCAGATATGTCCCCTTGATATTACCATTTTAACTGTATGTCTTGAAAACAAAGTTGTAAAGTGCCTTCCTCAGCACATTCCTACACCTTCTTCACTTAAAACACATCTCGCCTCGTATTTTACATGACAAGAGAAAAGGATCAAAAAATTACTGCTGCGTCATTAAAAACGCTTCTCTGTGGTGCAAATTCCCATTTCTATTATTCCCATTTTCTGCAACATTCTATTTCTATAGCCTCTCATATCCCAAACCCAAACATGAAAGTAAACTAAAGAAGGTATTGTTTAAGAATATATATGAACTAGCTTCCCATTATTCTTTCTAGAACAACAATAATAATATCCATATCTTTTCCCTTTTACCAAAATATATTTCACTCTTTCTTTCAAGAACACTTATAAATCTCCCTAAGATTCATGTGAATAAAACCACAAACACAAAAGCCATACAGAAAACACGTAGACAAGACGAGAGCGAAGTCATTTTCTGTAAATCCTGAGAAAAAAGTGAAAGTGGTAAGCAAAAAGGGAGGACTCTGGAATGATAACTGCCATCATCCTCTAGTCACCACCAAAGCAAGATGGAAAGCTGTAAGAGAAGACTAGAATCGTAGAGCCCTATAAAGAAAAGTGTAAATGAACATCATGTGTATGGACGTAGTAAACGCTTTTCCTTATTCCTTCCATTAAGGAATATGGGCTCATAATTACTACACATAAACATTTTATATGTCCAGTTTCAGTAGATTTTTAGAAGTAAAATAGACGATAACATGTTATACATACACACAAATAATGGTGATCATGACGGAGCAGAGGGGCCATACTGAAAAAAGGGCGAAAAAGTGTGAGAAAGACAAGAAGAGAAAATAGGTTTTTAGAAGTAAGTAAAAATCGATTCAACTTTCATTTTTTCAGGCTATTTTCCCTTTTGCTAGATAAATATTAGTGCATGTTATATACACTAACATACATAATGTATATTACATCTAAACTGTCCACTAAATTACACTATTTGTCTTATCAATATACTAAAAAACAGAGGAAAAATAGTGACTCATATAATAATAATGAACATCTTTTTTTGTTTCTTCCTCTGTTCCTTTTTTGTATAGCAATAGCGCTAGTGGTGGTGGTAATAGTTGGAGAGAAAAGTGAAAGCAGAAAAACAGTGATGCAATCTCATTTATTCGCGTGACTGCCCAGCATCCACCAGCCCACCTCTACCACCACTACTACACCAACTAGACTTTCATTTCTCAGTCAGTTTAGCCAGCTGGATGCACACAGCCAAAGTGAAACTGTACACATGGCTGACTGGCTTGTTGGTTGGCTTTTTAAATGATGGGAGTGCGAGAAGGCGAAGTAAAAAAGAAAAGCCCGTCAGGTTTTTTGAAAGTGTGTGTGGGCTTGCTATTCTACTAGTCATTACACCTACCTTACAATTTATACAAAAAACACCACTTGTTCGCAAATGCATTTAGAAGCAGTGATTCTTTTCCAGTAATGTCTAACAGAAAGGCAAAACAAGCGCATAGTGCCCAATATTTGCACCCTTCCATGTCGCTCTCTCATTTGCAAAAATAATGAAAGTCCAGAGACAACCAAACACCATACTTCTAGATTTTGCAAGAATCGTCAGAGAACATACTTACAATCAGACAAGCAACAGCAAAACAACACAGCATTAAGCGAAAAAAATGTTCATGGAATAGGAAAACAGAGAAAGCTCTTCACTGTTTTTTTTCTTTTTCCCTATTTATTATCACCAGCAAAATGAAGAAGGATCCTCCAGAGAAAAAAAAACAGAAGATGTTCTTCGTTTTTTTCATGTTGTTGAGAAAAATGGATGAACAGAGCCAGAGCCAGAGCCCGGTATTTTTTCTTTACCCTTTTCCCTCGTTTTTTTGTGAACAAACTTTTCTGTCTCGTTCGTTCCCTTTCTCTCCCACTCTTTACAAGATCTACTTAAGGTTTCATTCTTCTCCACCACCAACCACCACCAGTCAGTAAAACAGCAAAAATGAAAGAAAAATAGAGGAAAAAATACAAAAAGGCAGATACAAAACGCAATCGCTAGAAAAAACATACTACCAGCATTGCATATAGCAGAGCTCCAAATAAATTGCCTTTTTCCTTCCCATCAACTTCATCATCATCAACAACACAAACACAACTGTAGCAGCAACAAGGTACATAGTTTTAGAATACTGGCAGTAAAACTCGAGAGAAAAATGCCATTTATTTCATCACTGTATTTTTTACCATGAAAAATAGATAGACTCTCTCGGATCTGTTGTTAGTTTGCCTTTCTCTTTATATTTTCTGTAATTTTTTTCCAGCCAAAAAAAGAGGATGATGCTACTGATATAAATGCTTCTCAAATTGCTGATGAGGTGTGAAGTGGGCTGGAGATGATGGTTGTTATAGTGGGTGGGATATAGAGGAAACTGAAAACACTACCTATCATACTTTCAGAGCCAACAACTCATCTCATTTTCTCTCCCGCACCACACACACACACTATATCTACATCAGTTCAACTTACAAAACATGTTGCTCCTAAATGAAAATTGGTGAACACACGTTGACGTTAAAAGACGAGTTTGATATCACCAGTGTCACAAGCATAACACGATTCATATTTACCTCGATTTATTTTCCTGTCTTTTACAAACATACTTTCCTTTGAAACATACTATCTTCATATGGATCCCAGACAAAAGCAAGTTTTTTTTTCGGGGTGCGAGGTGCGGTACGCATTCAACACATGCTTTCAATTTTAACAGATTGACCTTAACACTACAAAAAGGCGGTTTCATATGTAATTTTTCATGTTTGAAGTAGACAAAGTGCATACTAATGTTAATCTACTATCTAAAAGTATTACAACGTAGTACAAAAAAAATTACTAACGTGACATGTAATCATGCACGTAACATGTACTCCATGGATGGGTGCCATTCATTTTAATGATTGCTGGGATGGAATTTGCAAGGATGAAGTGAGAGTAAAGTCATCAATTTAATGTGTGCTGAGTTGCTGCTCCTAAATATTCCATATATACCATGTAGAATTGTCAGATGGTTCGTTTTTTAGGTAGTTATGTACGTATTTATGCATACATTATAATAATATTGCTTGAAGTGAGGTATTTTTTTTGTTGCTGTGCTTTATGAAATGCTGACCTTCGCCACTCCCTCCTCCATTTCTCCCATTCTTTATTATTGTCATGTGATAAAATTCATCGAGATCCATTTTTGCTCTTGTTCTCCCAATTTCAAAGAAAACTTTTTTTTGCCTACTTTCACCAAACGCCCATTTGTCTTCTTCATCCATCTATCGTTTTATTACTTTTCATTATTACTACATAACTTACTCGAAAAGAGCTCTTATTCATTCATATCATCCTTTTGTTTTATAACATCCGTCTGCTGTCAATTTCCACTTTCCAATGATGTAAACCTTATGCTATATGAACGGATGTACGTAGGCAGATGGATAATAACACAAGACTTCCAAATAACAATAAAAAGAATAGAAAAAGCTTTCATTAAAATGCTCTTTTTTGTACTTACACATCTTTGGCGGCATCCATTTTCAGGACGAATGATAGTGATGATGATGACTGAAGATGAAAACGAGATTATTTGTTTACTTTACTTTTATATAATATGAAGAATGATGATGGTGATAAGGAACACTAGTGGAAATTGAGGTTTTTCTCGCTCTCGTGAACACACACCACAAAAAACGCAAGTACAGAAAAAGTAATGTCAGTGGAATTCAATTTCTTTTGATGCGGTTGACGGTTTTAAACAAACAAAGTAGAGATTCAATTGAAAGTGTCTAAGAATACATTAAGTACGCGACAGGAGTGAGAATTGTGAAAATATCTGAGGAATCTACTAGAATGTTTCTAACTGTACTGTAAGTCTCTTTCTTTGTTGTTATAATATTTCTTTTTTTTTTGCATGGAACACAAAAATGTTTTTTGCTTCTTGAAAGTCCTGTTGAACAACAATAGGAAGTAGAATAAGGAAAAACAGGTGACCTTCAACCTCCTTTCTTGATGAGCTTGTGAGAAGGAACGAATCTAGTTGCTTAGCCCTTCTCAACTGTGCACTCTGTCTTGGAGCAAACAAACCAAAAGTAACGAACTTGAATTGAAGAGAAGATCAAACAAGATAGCTTTACTAAGTTGGAAAAAGAAAGTCTCGTATTTTTTTTCCTTTCGTTTTTGTGTGAAGTAAATGGGTATACTTAAGAAAGAAACAACCCAACAATAAATTTTAACCCTGCTTGTCTGACATATGCAACCACTGAACTTACTTGACTTGGATTTTTTTTCTCGACACTTACAAGCACCACTTTAATATATTATACCCTTTTTTGAACTCTGTGCTCTACAAATCTAATCTCAATCACAGTCAATTCAATTCTAACTAAAATCAGTTATTTTCTTTTTATACTTCTGTGTACGTTCGCTCGGAGAAAATTTGTTAATCCATTCAACCAAAGTGATTCACAGAATGAAAAAAAATCTGTTGCTATTTTGAAATCAATTTATCTTGGTTTAGTATTTCGATATGTCAATTGTTGACACTGATTATTATGATTGTCGAGTTGTGATTTTTTTAAAGAGTAAATATATTTGTTATATGTAATATGTATACGTTCGTGATTTGATAATAGAATGACTATGTTGACACTGATATGGCCTTGGTTAAAATATGTACATATCCAGAGAAAGCAATAACACACGCTTTAAACTCCGTAAACAAAGAAGATATGCTGTGATATTTGACGAAGAAGCTGCTCGCTGTTCTGTTCTTCTTTCTCGTCGACAGAGAGATGAGATGATGCTTCTGCACGAAAGTGTACACCCTGACTGGTCTGCTGTCCTGCCTGACTTGACTCTCACTCTTCTGCTCTTTTAGTCTCTCAAAAAAATTCTTTTGGCTTAAAGTGTTCTCTTTGCTCTCTTATCTCTTTTCTGCCACTCTCTCAACTCTCCACTACCACTAAACTGAACGTGTTCAAAAGAAGAACAAGAAGTAAAGAGGAGCTCGCCAATAAACATTTATCATAATACTTTCACCCCCTTGCTCCCTCGTCGCTGGATGTGTGTGTAGTCTCGATATATATGTATTTATGTCTGTAACGTATATATAAAATATACTAATAACAGAATGACGTTATCCGATGTAATCTTCAAGAGCACGTAGTAAAAGGAACAAGAATAAAGATCTCCTTTTCCAAAAGAGTGTAGTGAATGTAATAACAAGAGTCAGAGTTTTCTTTTTTTATTACTGATGGAAGAGTTAAAAGAAGACGAAGAAAGAACAAGAGACTTGTTGAAGCAAAAGTACCGAAAAAAATGATCCTAAACCTGAAGCTTCGGAGACAAGACTGATTGTGGGAAAATAAGAAGGAGAGCAACTAGCAACCAAGCCAAGCCAGCAACAACACAGAAGAACAGAAGAGAAGAGAGACAAAAAGCAAAAGACCTTGATGCCCTTGTATAGTGTGTGGGGTTGTGGAAGAATGCTATAGATATAAGGTATACAGCTATGTCGACACAAAATATGGTTATACAATTGAAGGGAAATTTTTCACGAGGAACAGCAGCAGTAGTAGTAGTAGCATCACATGAGGACTATAAGTATGCAATGCAACTTGGAATGTTTGGAGAAAGAGAAAAGAGAAGGGAAAACAGAGAGAGGAGAACTGGGAGCAGGGACTTTATCACTTGTGTGTAGGTAAATGGGTCCTTATATACTTTTTTTTGGAAGAAATCTTTTCTGAGGAATAAACGTATGGCTGGATGGATGAGAAGAACACAGCCAACTATGTTGTGTAATAGGTAAATATAGCTAACATGGAGGGAAAATCAGCCTTATAGCTATGTAATAATATATACAACTCCAGCTATCAACGTCATTGCTTTTCGAAGGGGAAAGTGAAATGTAGAAAAAAAGAGCCCTTTTATCCACTACCTCTATCACCACCATCATACAAACATGTTATGTGAATGTGCGTTTGTTGAGTACCCCTTTTACAAGAGAACCCATCACATTCCACTAAGGCGGATGTTATATGTACATATACCCATAATGCATACATTTTACCCTATTATTTTGCTTTTTCGGTCGTATTTCTATTCATTTCCCTCCAGGTGCCTATATAAAGAGTATTATTATGTGTAGGGATATGTGTGTATGGCTGTTCTGTTGTGAGTTATGTTCCCTGAGAAAATGAATAAAAAGGGATCCCCAAGTGGGAGCGAAAGAATGGCAAAGTGCTGTTCTTTTCTCTTCCTGTTATTATTTTCTATTATTTTACACATCCATTCTTTCCCTCTAAGTAAAGCCAGTTCACAATGCAATTCATTTATATAAAAAAATCTATTACGTTTTTTTCTACAGTTTAATGTCAAAAGAAATATACGCAGACCTTTTCGCTGTAAAGATATGCCTATGTATTTATATTTTTCATGAATTCAATGCTCCCTCTGAATTTTAACAATGCATTCTTTTGTGGTCCTGATGATAATCATGTGATGTGATGGATCTAAACACATTCTTGCATTTTTTTTAAAGAAAGAAAGACGAAAACAACAACGCAAAGAAGAATAGCGTGCCATTGCTTGCTTTAGTATGTCTTTGGAACAGGACAGGTTCTTCCATCATCATCATCGTAGTAACATACAGAGAAGAAGGCCTTGGCTGTGGCTCAATGAATGAATGAACACAGAGGATCTCTTGTGTGAATCAACTGGAGCAAAGAAATTCACGGATGCATAATATTACTTTACATTAAAATGAATGTACTTTTTTGAAACTGTGCACACATAACTAAAACTCTGTGGTGTTGACAGGGAAAGTGGAGAAAGAGAGGAAATGGTTGAGTACAGATTCCGCTTTCACTTTAACCCATTAACGGATATACTGAGATAGATAAAGGGCCCTTATCTGTTCAAGGTTATGTGCATTTTAACATAAAAGCTTGCTAAGTACACTAAACTCAAATAAACTCTATCTTTGCTGTATATAGTCCTCCTGATCATCATAATGATGATTATTTTCAACTTCACTCTCTCTCGTCTTTCGTCATCGTGTCGTGGAACAGTAAACTCCTTTTCTTTTTATGCTGATGGAGATGAGCATGACACCATGAAAATATTATAAATTCCTACATATATTCAACTGGGTAAATTTGACACCATTCCAATGTGCATACCGGAGGGCTCATCATGATATCATTATGAAAGTTTTTTTTATAGTTTTTTTTTGTGCATTGTGTTTACAATCTGTTGTATAGTCTCGAAATTCCAGGGTCTCGCCAACCCAATGTCAGTATATCGATCTTTCAACTTTGTTCTCATTTATCTATATACCTTTTCTTTTGTGTTTTTACACATAAGAATGTAGATATAGTTTGGTGTGGTGTGTGACTTCCAAACTTCCTTAATACTTAAATATGATAAACTAAAAGCACACAAATAAATATATCTAAACTCCTTTCTTTTGTTTCTTTCCAATTATATATAATGACTTTGATGAGCTTTATGCTTTTTTTGCTTCTGTAGTACCGTATATGCACAATATGCTCCAATTAAACTAGCCAATAGGTCACATTTTTTTTACAAAGAGGTTCTCGTAAACAATACACCCTATCATGGCCACAAGAAGAAAAGAAAATGAGTTGACTTCTTTCTTTGCACTCACGATACATAAATATTTTGTACAGCATTGAGGAAAAAAGCTATTATTATTAAGTTAGCTCTTTTGTTTTTGTAGTCTAAACGTTTACAGATAATTACACATTTTTTATTTCTACAAAAAAAGACCATTGGTTGTCATCTGGCGTAATGGTGCAAGCTTTTTCATAGTAAAGTAAGTATGTTGTATGTGTAGTTAGGAAGGTATTCATGTGTTGCTTTTTTCGCCATTCACATTTATAATACTACCACGCAGACACGACTGTTTCGCAATAAATATAAGGCTAAGGGAAAATTGATATTGTATTCTCTATCCATACATTATATAAACCTTCTTTACTAATTCCCTTTCTTTTCCCATTTAACTGTCCTTCAAAAACAGCTCTTCTCTGGATCGCAGTAAAATATAAGAGCGAAGCAAACTCCTTTTTATTTTTAGCCTTACCATTAGTTGCCATCATGAATCTTTGATGTTCCAAATTACCCACACCATCAGAAAATCGCGTACGACGAAAAATAGCTTATGTTGAGGGGAAAAATAATGTAGTACGTAAAATTACAATAGCATCAAAGTCAATTAATATTCTAGACGCTTGAAAGACTGTTTTCTGGTAAAAGAATGGTTGATGAAGATGAAGAATGAGAGAGCGTTAATAGTATAGATAATAAGCATCTTGTAGTGCGGCGGTTGATTTTTAAAGACTGCTGGACTATATTATACTTTATCAGTCACAAACGTCACATACATATTCTCGCAAGTGATGTATCTTGTTATGCAGCATTACTTCCTTTTTTGTCCACACATTAAATTAACACTGACACATGCCAAGGTTAATACAATTTCGTCATCATTCTTGCGCCCCTCTTTTGTTTCATACGATCTTATCATTCCTTATTCCTAGTATCATTATTATTATTAGTGCTGCCGTAAGACAGAGAGAAAGTAGAAGTTTTTACAATTAATAGAATACTTCTTGCTCTTTCACCGTATAAAACTCTACGAAAAACTGAACAAGCACAAAAGTTTCCTTTTTCCAGATAATATGGTCGGTAGTATGTTTGTAAGAATAGAGTGGTGTGTGACTTAATGGAGTAAACTCTTAGTTTTCTTCATGGTTTGTTAGTTGCTTGCTGCTATTACAAGTATAAAACAGCAGGAGGAGTGTAGTGTATATGATATGTGGATGACGAGAACGGAGAGAAAGTTGTGTCGCTCTCCATCACAATCAACTACCATCATCATCAGCAACAGCATTTAGTGTATTGTCAAATGGAAAAGTAAAACAAGCTCAATGAAACAATATAAAACAGTCATTTTCTCGCTGTGTCTCTTGCTCCCTTTCTGACCAACGCCTATTTTCACCAGAGGGAGAAAATGAAACTAGTTTTCATACAACTACGCCGCAACAAAACAAAGTAATTCCCAGTAAACCAAACATGATGCCCGTCATGATGCATGATTGATATAGCCTTATACTATATTTATGTTACAATTCAACATGCAACCGCCGAACTACTCAAAATTACAACTTGACATTTCCCTCTAGCTTTTGAGCAT